>JBBBDQ010001127.1:6410000-6462500 GCA_037127315.1 Ascarosepion bandense
TCGCTGGTCTCCAAAATAATTTCAAAACTTTATTTCCATAAGGCGAGCAGAGGTGAGGGAATTCCAGTTATTATCTTAAAAATGTTCCCTGGACTCTCCTCTGTCTTCTCCAAACTCTACAACCACTGTCTCTCTGATTCTTGCTTTCCTGATACCTGGACGTCTTCCTCTTTGGTTCCTGTTTTATAGAACTCGGGAAAACCCTCGGTTATCAATTATCACGCAATCAGCCTCCTACCGATTTTTGGTAAAGTGTTCGAGGCCATCATCCATGCTGAAATGGTTCAACATGTCATAGTCTGTTCTCCGAAAGACAGTTTGACCGATGTGGTTTAACATCTCATAGCCTGTTCTTTGACAGACAATATGGCTTCCACTTCACCAGGAGCATCACCAACATGCTAACGACCACTACTAAGTCCATAAACCAGAATCTTGATAAGAACGGCGAAGCTCGAGCTGTTGCACTGGATATCTCCAAAACATTTGATATAGTGTATCACTTTAGTCTTCTGCGCAAGCTACAGGGCTATAGTATATGTGGACGCTTGTTTGATTTAAATCATTTCCGTTGAATCGCGTAATTAAGGTCATACTGAACGGACAAGCTTCCAGATCCTATCATACGAATGCGGGTGTCCCTCAAAGCTCTACTCTCGGTCCTACGCCTTTTCTCACCTACGCTGACGACACCACCATTTACTCACGCCTCGATAAAAAAATCTGCCGATGCCGACAAAACAAACCTTGCTGCTACTCCCGAAATGGATCTCCAGTCAGTAAGGGACTGGGACAAGAAATGGCTCGTAAATTTTAATGCTTCCAAAACGAAGCTGCTATCCGTTAAACACATAAACATTCTTTACTGTCCGCCATCAGCATGAATCATGCTAGTCACCCTGAGAGCCTCCTAGGCCTCATCCACTCAGCTAACCTCAACTGGAAATACACCAAATTAATAGCTAAATCTACTGCCAAGAAGCTCGGGTCCTTCTGTCGGACCAGGAAGTTTTTCTCGTCTGAGTCCATCATGCATATTTGCAAATCTACCATTCGCTTGTGCATTGAATACTGCTATAATACCTGGTCGAGCGCCCCTTCTGTTCACTTTGTAGTTCTCGACAAAATCCAAAGAAGAATTTTTAATGTATGTATGTGTGCGCGCACGCGTGTGCGTGTGTGTGAGTGTGTGCACGCGCGTGTGCGTGTGTGTGATAATATTTTTTATGCATGTGTACGCGTATATATATATAAAATATAGATGTGGTAATATAAATATACATTATGTGGGGATATATATATATATGTGGGATATATGCGGATGACTATTTACGCTCTCACCCCATGATTGAGCACTCTGGAAGACTGGTAGACTTTGAAAAACAGTAGCTACTTTAGCATATACGCATCGTTCATTCAGCAATGAATTAGAACACTCTCAGCTATTGGGCGTGTACAATGATAATATACACCCTAAAAAGTCTGCCTCCTTCTACCAAACGCCCGTAGCTTGGAGGTAGAAACGCGGACTGACGCCAATTCGGTCGGGTTTCAATCCTGTGTTAAAAAGCAATCGGAGTCTAACCGTACTGATGAGCTGTGATAGAACAAAACACATCTGTCTGCGGATGACTATATATATATGTATGCATGTATGTATGTATGTATGTATGTATGTATGTATATTGTGTATGGGTAGGAATTTGAAGGCTATATATATACACCTTATATACACAATGCTTCAAGCAAATTACAAAAATCTCCTATACATATATATATATATATATATATATATATATATATATATTTACATATTTACATATGTTAAATGTTTTTTATAGATGTATATAAATGTACATGTCTTTCCATTTGTGTATGAATGCAATAGCGAAGATATTGATATGTAGATAGTTATTATAATTCAATTTCTGTTTGTATACCTTTGTATATCTACATAAACATGGATGTATACACACATTGACACACTATTTATATATTTGTATACCTAAATATGTGATGTCATATAGTCTGGTCGATATCAATGCTCTCCGCAAAAAATGTTACCAAGCTAAATATGGCATTTTTAGAAAAGTTACGGTCTCCATTTTTGAAAATTGAAAAGACCTAATTTGAACAACCTGGAGAAAATTTTGTTATGAGGTATAATTTGCGAACTAGATCTGAAATAATGAACCTGAAATAAAGCATAGCCGTATTTCACCATTATCGGCTAGTATATATATATCAGTAGTCGTGTATATAGCAGTAAAATAGTAGATAACATAAAAAATAAAACATAACAAGGAACGACCAACCGTCCATTTCTCTTAGTGAATGAAATACTGACAAAACACCCACAATTTACAGACCAGTAATTGGTCTGTCAAATTAAATTTGACAAATAAACCATTATGCATAGAAAGATGGAAAGACAGGTGATAGTTGGACAAGTATTTTCGAATACTTCCAATCAACAATATGTTGCTCTCAGACCTTGCTCTAAGTGTGTGGTAATTTTAAGTTGATTACGTGATACCTGTATATTTTGAAGACTAGTCAACAAAGTAAGAAAGTTTTAAAACTCTAGAAACACTGATGCTGGGGAAATGAAAAGTTTCCTTGTTATATATGTTGTTAATAGAGACAAATTGACAGCATAATTTTATTTTAACTTTATGTTTTGGTCTGTAAAATATTTGACCTATTCGAAGAATACTTGGCCGTTTTGTGTGCTACAAGCAAGGTATGACTAGAGAATAAAAAATACATAGAAATAACCTATTACAAGCAACCGATTGAGCAAATTGAGGTCTGAACGCCCTGCTTCACTAAGCAAATTAATGACTTACCTGACATTGGGGTGTGTATATTTTTTACATGTTTTTGATATCTGCAAAAACGTGATCTTTGGTACAAAAAATCATTATAGAACTTAAAATCTTTAATTCAAACACTACAGCAAAAATATACGACCTCGAAAATAGCCCTGCATTAAAAAGGTTATAAGATACCACAAACGAGTATTGAGATATTCCTAAATAAACCACCAAAATTACCAAACAGAACAATGTAAGTGACCTGATATAATTTAAAGTAAGCGTTCAAATAAATTAGCATCATCTTTCAGTTCGTCTTCTTCTTTTGGGGCCAGACGAATATTGTCACAATCGTAACTCCTACAATCACGCATAATGTTTCTTCACTTGCAACACACAAACCTTAGTAGTTTCTCGGGAGCAGGGTATAGACCGGTAAGAATTAGGACTACAATACTCTTTCTCATTACCCAACCTCAGTTGCAAGAATGAAGTTGGTAATGACCTAAAGGCTTCAAAATCATAGCTAGAAGATAGACACGGAGACTGCGGAACAAAACTGACTCTTCAGTTGGAAGCAGTCATTCAATTTGTAACTTCGTCGATGTTAATGCGTACTCCACATGCTTGATGTACCTACAAGAGTCTAATGTATCACCTGGATTTCAACGATACATATTGACAAAAATCTGCGAAGCCGTTTAGGCAAGGGAAGCTGTTGCTTCAGCGAGGTTAGTGCAACAAGACTAGATCGCTTTTCATTTATAAATATCCCTACATTATCTTACACTACCGGCCATAATTATTAGGCTACCACGGTTTTAAAAGAAAATGATGTATTTCATACTATTTTTAGTATTTATTGCCAAGTGGATAATTCTAAATGAAAATAGAATGGTTCTTTAGTTAATATTACTTTGAAAAATTTTACAAGGCGAGGAAGCAAAGATGAACTCGTCCGAATCACCCTAAATTTTCTTCATTCTTTTATTGATGAAACTGCAATATATATATATCAGTAATATAATTATTAAATATTTATAAATTTATTTGATGCACGTTTTATTGTGCAGTATTAATTAAAGGACCATTCTATCTTCATTTACACTTATTCACTTGGCAATAATTAGTAAAAAATAGTGTGAAATACATCTCTTTTTTTTTAACACTTGGCCAGTAGTGTATATGTATGCCTAATTATGTTTAATTAAAGGGGAGTAAGTTGTGGTAACAAAACAATAAGCGCAAAACTGAGCTTGATAAAAATTACTGTATATTTTTTTCATTCTTCAAATCTTGACACTTATGCTTAGCGTTCATTAGAAAGTAAAAAATATCCATATGGAAACTTTTTATGATGTAAAAATATGTTGTGTCATAACCACCCCATACGTGTATGACTGGCATGTTTTGCAGAACACAGGACTTGTTTTCCTTGCATTTCTACGAATGCTTAGCAGCTTCTTCATCTTTCCCTGGGATTTATTTCCTCGGAACGCATAAAGATATGTCATATCGTGAGAAAAGTGGAAAAGTAAACGAACAAAGATATCTGCGTCATTAGATATTCTATTCACTTATTTTCAAGCAGCTAGTTTGATCGTTCCAGAAATAATGTCTATGTCTGAGTTTCCCTCACTTTAGACCACCCATTGGACAGTCTGCTTCCAAGGAACAACATACCATCTCGAGAAACTGATAGTTGTTTTTTCTTATGTGAGAAGAAGAGCACTTGGTGATCAGAAATTTACGTGCCATCTTCGATTTGTATCCTAGAAGGAGTCTGACTTGCTCTTTGATGAAACTCGCGATCTTTTATGAACGGATCTGTATTGGACCATAAAAAATTGTGCCTGATGATCCGTATTAGCTTTCAAGTAGATCAGGTACTGTACAACAACATTGTTGTATTTTCCCCGATGCAAACACTTCAGAGGGCGAGGGGAGAATCTCTTCCCTAAAACAACCATTGTGTCGGTTGGTGGCTGAGAGTTTGTTTGTCGTTTTCATTTGGAAATTCTTTAAAAAATTGAACTTGAAGAACAGAGTCGAAACTTCGCATCTTTCCAGTAGAACAATTAACCTTGAGAACAGAATGTTATGATCAACATGAACATTTTCATTATCAGTCTTGACACATTATTCCAGCTCAACAAGTGTAAGCACTTGAGAACTGAGCTCTCTAAAACGTTCACGTTGTCAAGTGTCTTTGGAGTAGAGTGACTAATCTGATCGACGATATCAGAAGGGATTCCAGCACCATCAAATGCTGGCAACCAAGATGATACTGATCTAGCTTTTGGGTCAAAGGTGGCTTTCGGGTCATATCAACAAGATTGTTCATTCGACGTGACAGTCAGCTGTACTTGCTGCTCGCTGGTTTTGTGGGCAAGACTGATCCGTGTTGTTATGGCACCATGCACTTGGCAGAAGGTATGACTGATAGATTTAGAACTGTGTTTTGTTGTTGTTGCCCGAGTGACGTAGATTACGCTTATTACATGGTGTTATGGAGAAACACACCTATTCCTCAGATAATGGACTCACCCTCCTATATTAATAAGAGTTCACAGTAAGTTAACGGGAGTACTTCTTAGAAGTTCTTGAAAAGTTTATAGGAGTTCTTTAGAGTTCTATTGGCAGTTGATATTAGTCGGCAGTTAGCCGAATACTAAGGAGTCAGCTTTCAGTGAAAAATTACCAAGTTTGTATCATTTTGGTGCGTTAAATCGATTAGCAGCCGACATGGCCCGATTATAACTTTCAGTGCGAAAAGTACTCAACACATGGAAAGTGTTCTCGCCACCCCAAAACAAAAAAAGAGAAAAGGATATTAAAAAAAACTGCAAAGTGTAGAAAATACAAAGCATAAACCATCCGACCGTGCAAAGAATACTGTTGTCATATTTGGTCATGCGCCCAAAAGAGAAAAAAGGCTCCAAAAGAGAAACTGTTATGTGATTTGTCTCGACATGGCAGCTCGACTCCCGCCACTTTCTCACTGTCAGGATGTGGCTTCCCTCTGTCTCTTCTACAAATAATTTTATGATTTCTGCTTCGACGAACTTAGGTCACTAGTGCCCCCTCCACAAAAATTTACTCGTACAACCAGACTGGTAACAAGGTCCCACACTTTTACAGTTAAATACAGCCGAATATTCTACTCCACCAGCTTCTTTTCTTGCACATCCAGCCTTTGGAACTCCCTTCCGTATACTTGCTTTCCTGACAACTACAACCTCCAGGAATTTAAATGCAATGCCAATTCCCATCTTTTATCCACTTGACTTCAATCCTTTCTACATCATCCCGTGTATCTTGTTCTTTTTCTTTCTCTCTACTCTCGCACTGTTTTCACGCCTATGTTCTCATCCTTCTCTTGCCCTTTTTCTGGCACCCCCTGTTGCTGGTTCGTCTTTCTCTTTACTCTCTTCCTGCCTAAACGTTTACTCTCGTATGTAACCCCGTGCGCATGAGTGGCGGTAACACTTTGCTTTGTGTGAAATTATTTTAAAAAAAGTCGACTTCTTTTCTTCACATGATTACTGAATAGGAACATCTCAGCAGGAAGGAGTTTCGTGTTTACCACAGGTTGTTGTCTCGATAGTTTTATGCCGTAATTTACAGAAAAGTTACATTGAAATGTTCGTTTTTGTTTAAATTCGTTTTAGAAAGACGAAAAAAGGAGTTTTCTATTATGGAGTTCTCATCTGTCGACTTTTTTCTTTCCCGTGTTGATTTATGAAACCTTCAACATGAATAATCTTCTGTCGTTGAAAAGTATGCTTTAATGCTTTTTACTGATTAATAATAGCTTTCTGTCTTATACAGTTATAGTAGTCCTATTTAATGAACAATAGACGATCACACTCTGTTTTCAAAGAAGCTTGAAAGCACGTTTCCTATTGGTTAGTAAAAACAAAAACTGATTTCTCCATTAATTCCAAAAATGAATCCTCCAAAATTCACGAATAATTTTGGTGGTTCTTTAACTGCTAATGCTTAAATATATTTTCACAACTTTAAAAAAAATTTACTTTACAACCAGTATAGCTTTGAAAATGAAGTTTCTCAAGTGTACGTGTAAAACCTAAATGATTAAACATTTATTTAGAACAAAGATAAATTAATAAAAAAATAATTTTTTTATATATTCAGATTTCCTAAACATTTATTTCAAAACAACATTATCTTTAGCACCCGAACAGCACAAAACACAGACGTCAATAGCATAAATAATAAAAATGAGACATTTTCAACAGCAGCATTCCAGAAGAAAAGTTAAAATACAGGCCTTTAAAAAATTGGTATATACCTTACTATTCCCTCTTGGTTGTTCGCTTACCTGACACAGAACTGCACAAGTTAAGTCTATTTTCAAATAAGTCTTTGTCGCTTGAATGTTCTCTATTAGTTCATACTGTCTGATCTACAAGAATATGAAGCTGTTACAGATTATATTGCACAATCGGGAAACATAACTTCAACAACTAAACATTAGAAATTGACTTCGTAATGTTCGAATAACTCGTAAGACGCATACGAAGTAAACAGTGCATGAAACCACTTACAACATTAAACTGCTCGAATGATCTTCACTTTATATCACCTGTATTTGTTTGTTTGTTTTGTTTTGTTTTTCAAGAAAGCGGTGCTCAGAAAAATAAAATTGGACCAGTACACATTTGTATTAAAAAGTGTTCAATACAATTATATTGTAGAACTTTTGAATATTCTTCATTTTTAAACGAGTAATGACGCGACTTAGGTTTCTACCATGTGGTGTCTTCAGGCGGTTTGCAATAACAGATTTTACTGCGTTTTTTTTTTAAGAACGCGCACAAATTTAAAGTACATAAACACAAGATCTAACCCTCCCCAAAACATAATCAATCACATTCCTAAAGGAATAGAACACAGGCTATCAAAAAATTCGGCAAGCAAAACAATGAATAGAAAAAAAAACTATGAAGATGCACTAAGAAAATCTGGCCATAAGAACATTTTAGAATACAATCCGTAACCAAACAGGCAAAAAACGATGATAGAAGACGAAAAATTTTCTGGTTTAACAAAACATTTAACTTAGAAACAAAAACCAAAATAGGACAAATATTTTTTAAGCTGATCGAGAAACACTTTTTCAAAAGCTCAGAAGTAAACAAATTTTCAATAGGAATACAATCAAACTGAGTTATAGCTGTACTAGTAATTTACAAAATTTCATAAAGAAATAAAACACCAGAAATTTAAATAGCATTGTACAAAACAAGATCATTTATAAAGCATGTAACTGCAGGGACCAAAATAAATGCGCACTTCAAGGACTTGTAATACGAAAGAAGTCATTTACAAAGCGAAATTACGTGACTTAAATGGTCAAAACAAAACATATTTGCAATCAGCCAAAGATATTTTTATGGAATCTTTTTATGTTGTAATGTCATGGTCATTCATGAATTAAAACATGAAGGAAGTGTTGTTTTTATAAACACTTTAGAAAAATTAATACAGTATTCATAACTGATTCTATTAATTGACGGCTTAAAATTTTAATGAACATTGCCTTAATGATCTGTAGTTAGCATTTGTTGTTTTCTTGGTATAGGATAGCTGTGGTCGATAATTATTTTTTATATTGTGAACGTAGACAGGAATTTTATTGTAAATGTCTAGAAATAATAGACGAATTGTCAGACATGTGTAATATATAACGTCCTCTTAATTTAGTTGTTGTAAATCCAACATATATATATTGTCACAATATATATATATATGTTATATATATATATATTGTAACAATGTTGTGGAACGCGTAGGTTTTTTAACCTGCTGTTCATGCATTTACTTTTATAAAGTATATATATATATATATATATATCTTTTTGAACATTTTTTAATCGATACTCGTATTTGAGTAAATATTCTTTTTTAATCAAGCAGTATATTTATATATATAAATTTCTACCGGCCTGATTGTTTATGGGAATTTTTTTTACAAAAATGTGTGTCATTCGTTACAAAATTTCTCGTAAAAAGTCAAGCCAGTATATAAAAATATACTCTTTGATCAAGAATAGAATATCTACTCAAATACGAGTATCGATTAAAAAATAATATGTTCAAACAAATAAATTAAATACGTCGGTTGTTAAATCTATTTCGTTAATCTTTGGGACGTTCTGTATATATATATATATATATATATATATATATATATATATGCATTAACAGACATAGTCTTTGAGCATAATCAGTAAAGATGAGGTAATTATAGAGAGATATACATGTACTTGAAAAAAGTTTAAGTTTTCACATTCATAATTGCAAAGTTTTGAATTTAAGTCGGCACATATGAACCTAAAATTGTAGTCATTTGCTTCATGAGGTTTGGTGTGAGACCTCATATTCATAAATGTTGACAAAGGCCAAAATATACATTTCCCCCTGAGGCTGGCGTATCTACTGCGTTACAAGAACCCAAAGCTCTCTCCAATTAATGAAATTAACGCTTCACCTTTGCCTAAATTCCCCATGATCAAGTTTATTCGATCTATGCTGTGTTACGCCCGAAGAGAAAACAGTTAATTCTGGCCAAAATACGAAAAGCAATTATATTTGCTCAGTACTCTTGATCGACACCCCCTGCCTACCAGCTTTTGTACAACTGGCCGGCTGACCAAATTTCTCTTGCGTGTTGAAGCAAAAGCCCTTATTTTAAACGTTATAACAAAGGAGCAATATACAGAAAAAATGCCTCTAGTTTACATCAGTATGGCTTGCTTACTATACAGAAAGTCATAGTTAGAAACCATTGTTCAGAAGAATAATCAAATTAAATTTTCCATTTTGTTGCCTGTAAATTCGAGCCTCCCTCATTTCACCGACCCAATCCCGCTTCATCCCTGATATTTAGAAGAGCAATATATATTTCGAAAATTAATATATATATATGTGTGTGTGTGTGTGTAAAAATGAAGACAAACTCTTTATTCCATGGTTAATTGGACGTTTGGGCCTATTTCAGGCTAACCATCATCAGCTTCTGTCATTGTTGTAAAGACGGAAGCTGATGATGGTTTTCCTGCATTAGGCCCACACTTCTGCTTAACCATGGAATAACGTAACTGTCTTAATTTTTACATATATTTGGGCTGTATGTATTTATATACATATATATTTAGAGCTATTCTAGAGAATTATCCTACCACTTTATGTACTGAATACTCCTGTGGATTCTTCTATATCTACACCGCACGTTTATATATATATATATGTCTCCGTCGCCAGTGTTCTTGTTGAAGATGTATGTGGGACTGCTCGAACTGATTATTGTTGTTAAACTGCCACACAAAGAATTGTTTTGAATGGTGCTTGTGTAGCACCATCCACACTTTTGGGAACTGCTGATAACAAACAATTGGTAAAAAAGTTCGCCACATATCGCACGAACAGCAGGTTTACATCAGAGTTTTCCTTCTTACGAGACAAGGGGTGCATCTATCCCAGTGGTTTTAACGCGTCCCCATACACCAACCTGGGTATTTCCTTGTCCCGGCACTAAACCTATAAATGTGTGATCCTTTCCATCCTTTTGTATGGATCTGAGACATGGACATTATATCAATCGCAGATAAATCAACCCCATGTCTTCCACAAACGTTGTCTTCGCTCCATATTTAGATGCACGCTCAAAGATAAAGTACCAAATGCTGACCTATTGACAAAATGTAAGATTGGAGACATTGAAACGTTTCTCATCCAGTCCATGTGGTGAGAATGAGTGATGAGCGAATACCAAAACTTCTAATGTATAGTGAACTTAAGGATGGGCAAAGGAATACTGGTGGGCCTTGGCTTCGTTACAGGGACAAACAGAAACATAAACATTCATGAATTGGTGTCCCTGATGGAAGCTTTGAGGATTTAGCACAGGACAGAAACAGATAGAGAGCTACCTTTAAGAATGGAATAAAAAGTTTTGAAGAAAGTCGTGCTGAGAAATTGAAGGAGACAAGATCCAGGACGAAGCTGCGTTTGACCCAGCCAGCAATTTTTTTTTAATTGTGTCACCCCAAGCAAGGCATTCCACTGGCACTATAGCACAGGGGGTTACAGAGAGGGATTGGGTATACGAAATGTCAGGAGGGTGTTAGACGACTTAGGATGTGCATAGGGAGAGAGTTGGAGAGAGTGGGTGTGAGTTAGTGTGTTAGGAGGTGTCTATTGACCTTACATTTAAACTCCTGGAGGTTGTAGCCGTCGGGAAAGCAAGCATGCAGTAGGGAATTCCACAGGCGGGAAGTGCGAGGAAAGAAGCTGTTGGAGTAGAAATGGCGGTTACATTTCATCGGTTTCACTGTAAAAGGGTGGGACCTAGTTGCCAATCTAGTATCTCGTGCAAATTCACATCTGGGGGGCACCAGTGATTTAAGTTCGTCAGAGCAGAAGCCATGAAAGTATTTATAGAAGAGGCACAGGGAAGCCACGTCACGCCGGTGAGATAGATACTGCAGGCGGTCAGCCAAATCGGTATCAATCACATTACAGATTCTTCGCTGTATTTTGTCAAGAACCCCGAGGAGAATAGAAGGAGCACCCGACCAGATGTGGCAGCAGTACTCAATACACGGGCGGATGGTGAATTTATATAATTACAGGATAGATTCAGGCGGAAAGAATTTCCGGGCCCTGCACAGAGAACCGACTTTCATAGCTGCGGATTTAGCAATGGATTCGATGTAGTCATTCCACTTGAGGTCCGCTGAGAGTGTCAGGCCAAGCAGGCGTAGTGATTTACTCTCTGGGAGGCAAGCCTGTTCCATGCTAATGGGAGGGAAGTGCGGTTGTCTGTGGTGGTTAACTGACAGCAGCTCCGTTTTGGAAGAATTGAATTTAACGAGCCATTTCTTACCCCAATCCACCACGGATTGGAGGTCCTTCTCAAGCTCGGTAACGAGGGTCGCCTTGTCACCTACACCAGATTTTTGATCGAGGCGAGAGTTAACTGTCGTATCATCGGCGTAATGCCTACTTGTGATCTTATGGTATCGGAGAGATCATTGATATAGATTACAAACAGCGTAGGACCTAGGATAGAGCCTTGGGGTACACCCACGTTTGTAGGGTAGTACTGGGCGGCATGTCCGTTTAATACCACCTTCAGTGTGCGGTTAGAGAGGAATGACCGGATTAAGTCCAACAAAAGTCCAATTACGCCATAGCTTAGCAGTTTCCGTAGAAGGCCGGCATGCCATACTAAATTCCGATATTCCTAACACTTGTTCTATTTGTGGTCTTGTCTGTAAATCACTCGCTGGATTGAAACCTTACAACCGTCATACACATTAGAACTGTTTTTTGATTTAGACACTCATACGTCGAAATCGACAGGAGAGAATCATATATATATATATATATATATATATATATATATATATATATATATATATATGTGCGTGTGTGTATATATATATATCAGACAAATGCTATTTATACTATTAGTAATAATTCCCCCAAAATACCACCCAATCTCACTTATGTTTTATGAGAAACTCCCTCAAGCGCAAAACACAAAGATCTACACACACACACGCACACACACACACACACACATACATACATACATACATACATACATACATACATACATATAGTGCTGGTGTTAATGAAGCAGTACTCAATGAAATATAACAGACCTCTTAATTATATATCAGTAAATACTCTTTTACACAAGACTGATAGCGTCATAAAATGATGATGTGGAAGATCATCATCTTTACACACAAGAACGTGTGTAGCAATTTTTTAAAAAGTCGTGATTTATGGAAGAAAGTCACAAAAATACCACCATTTGACGAACACTTAGAAAACGATATTCCTAACACTTGTTCTATTTATGATCCTGGTAACAGACTATTAAATTCACTAAAACTACTAACGATCTGCAGCAAAAACTGCAAAAGCATGATTCATTGAATAAAACAATCAGATAAAATAATTATCAAAGCATACAAGACGGGTAATCATTACGAAATCGATGTGGCTATGCACAACAAATATATTAACAAAGAAGTTGGTAAACTTAATAAAAAAAAGGCATCAAACTAATGAGAAAATAACATCAATAGTGAACCCAAGAAAATTGCGACTGAATTAAAAATCAATTTGCAAATTTCACAAACAACAAGCATTAATTACAGTTAAAGACCATAAAGCAAATTTCCTAAACAACCCGTGATACCGAATACTCAACACAACTAAAAATAATATCGGTAAAATCAGCAAAACCAACCTCGAAAGTGTCATGCAAACACACGAACGATGCTCTAAGAATTTAGCAGCAGCATAAAATAGTAAAAGCCATAATTTTCTTCTTCTTCTTCTTCTTCTTCTTCTTTACGTGCCGTGTCCCTTCAAAAGGTAGGTGATCATGGACTTCCACTAGGCCCAGTCTCTTGTCGCTCTCAATATTTTTCCTCTTGATATCTTTCCCAAACCTCGTGCTACCATTCACTTGCTCGGACCTATCAAATATGTCTCGCGTTGATTCCCCCTACGTCTCTTTTCTTTTATCCGCCCTTTTAGTATTAAATACTCCATGCCCGCTTTCTTCATTATGATTCCCAGTAACCTATGCTGTCTCCTGATATAATGTATGTTTTTTTTTCTCGTTTACATCTTCTCAAGCACTTCATCGTTACTCACGTGCTCAGTCTATTGTATCCTCAGCACCCTTCTGTAAAACCCCATTTCTGCTTCCAAAATCCTCTCTGTTCTGCACCAGTGACGGCGAATACCCGAGAAACATATGCTATACAATCTGCAAACCAATGTTGATGATCGGCTTGAAGTATAACGATGAAAAACGTGTGTACAAAATGTTAGTTTAATCTCTGCAATGTGACGATTGTGTGTAGAGTAGTCAGAGAAAACAAGCACATACGAGGGAGTGACGGCTGGAGTTATCTTTCCTTGAGTTCTCTTCGCGTCCCGAGTTAGTCTGTTCTCTCCTCTGTTTGTCCCGACCTGGAAGAACACGGTCATATATCTAAGTTCACTCTCTCTCTCTCTCTCTCTCTCTCTCTCTCTCTCTCTTTCTTTCTCTCTCTCTCTCTCTCGTGCGCGCGCTCTCTCGAGCTTCACCCAGTCACGTTATTATTGGGCAGGCCTAATCACCAATTGTTGTGTTTGGCCAGTTACTTTTTGACGTAAGCACATTATCGTTTATTTTATTGTTCAATTTTTTCCTACTGTCACACGCTGACGCGATGCCTGTTTGTTTCATTGTTTCTTATTACAAAAACATATTTCTTGTCGTCTTACTAAAATATTTATTTCTCTATTCATTTGTTTTATAACCCTAAATAATTTAATATAAATTATATTCGCTTCTGATCGAATAATTTAATTTAATTATTTTTATTGTTTATTATTTCTATTGTTTATATAGTTTATATTTTCTATTTGGTTATATCTGTTTTCCACAATACACTGTTTATTTTTGTATAACATTTCTTTATGCATAGTGAGATCATTCAACAGTCACTGACACACAAAGGGACAGATATCACATAGCAATCCTTCAATCCAGCACGCTTTTAAGAAAGAAAGAATGTACGGTATTTGAGAGTTTTACTTGTCCATCACGGAGAACTTGCTAATGTCTGTCGTCAATTTATCAAAAATTTATTGTCGTATTCAGTCTGTTAAGTGACATACGCGATACACGCTTTGGACGATCATGTCTTGAAAGTGACATGAATGACTGGACAGAAGATTTTCCCGCAGTAGGTTGCCATTGCTTTATGCAGTAGACGGGTTGCCAGCCAAGGCTGTATAACCCAATCTGTCCCGTTATTTAATCCATAGCTGGGGGAAAGAAACGGATTAATACCTTTTCCAAGGGTATTTGTGCGTGTGAATGCAAGGCGTTCAACTGGAATTCGAACTCGGCTCCCTGATTTGTCGTTCCGAGTCGATAAACCAAAGACATCGTTGCCTTTTTTAGAGAAAACACGCGAAACAAATTAAATCTTACATTTCCCTTAACGACAGAACCTGACGGTTAAGAATAGTTTTTTCTCTTGTCTTATTATTATGTTTTTTTAATGATGCACTCTCTCTGGAAATAATTTACACACACGCACGCACACGCATATCTATTGCAAAGGTATTATCTTCATATGAAACGGACATTAACGATATTACTTTTTTTTCATCTTCTTCTTCTATTTATATGTGCCCCGTCCTTTCAGGACGTAGACGATTATGGCTTTCCAAGTCTCTCTATCCCTGGTGGCTCTTATCACGTTTTCTCCTGTTACACCACACAACCCTCTTTCTGTCACCCACCTGATCAAGCCCTTCAAATATGTTATCCACTGCGTTTCCCTGTCTCTTTTTACTTCTATCTGGCCTGTTAGTATCATGTTCACCTTCCTCATTGCATGTCCCAGGAACTTCAGCTGTCTCTTCCCGATGCTTAGTATTAATTTCCTTTTCGTTTCCATCCTTTCCAACACTTCACCATTGCTCACATGCTCGATCCATGATATTCGCTGCATCCTTCTCTAGAACCACATTTCAGTTGCTTCAAGTTTTTCCTTCATCTTCGATGAGATTGTCTAGCATTCACTGCCATATTGAAAAACTGACATCACATAGCAAACTAGTACTCTTTTCCTTATTTCTAGCGAAATTCTCCTGTCTCTTAATATTCTACTCAACTTCTGGAACGCGTCTTTCGCCATGCCAGTTTGCCTTCAAATCTCTGTGTCGCACTTTCCGTCTTCTGTTAGAACACTTCCCAGGTATTTAAATTTTTGTACCTGCTTGATTTCAGTATCCCTCGACTGTATTTGGCATTTGGGCCTCACTTTTTGCTGATAACTATGCATTCGGTTTTCTTGCAGATTACTTAAACTGTCTGCAGCGTAGGCAGCCTTCAATTACCCTTGCTGATTCTTGTCACTGGATCAAGCCCGCCTTACGCTTAAAGATACATACTGTCAATTAATAACGATGAACAATTGTGCTGAATCTTTGCATTTTCAGAAGTTCGGAGAATTTTCGCGTGTAAATGAATGTAACTCCTACCCCTGAACATGATCTCGGAAGGAGATTGATATTACTTGGGTACCTTGAGAAATGAATGATAAAAGCATCTGTCAACGTTACAGCTCATTTCTGACATTTAATTATTAATTGTAATACGCGAAAGATTATCCGTGAGTTGAACGGATTTTATTAAAAATAAGCAGATATAATATTTGTAATTCATTTAATCTGATATGTCTAAAAAATTGATGCCTAAATACACACACACACACACACACACACACACACACACACATATATATATATATATATATATATATATATATATATATATATTGATTGATTGATTAATTACGTAGTTTTTTGCTATAATAACATTAGATCAGTACACATTTGCATTAAAAAGAGTTTAATCCAATTTTGTTATAGAACTTTTGAATATCTTTATTTCTAAACGAGTTATTACGTGACCTATGTTTCTACCATATGGTGCCTTCAGACGATTTGCAATAACTGATTTTACCGGTTTTTTTTTTTTTTTTTTTTTTTTTTGTTATTTTACTGTTTGGTTTTAAAGAACGCTCACGTAACGGGGAATTTTTTAACGCGCAATTAGAAGAAATTGTAACATTTTCATCCATGGTTGTATGAATCTAATAGGTATTTTATGGTATGGTTACACTTAGTCAGAATTTGTGTTCTTTCATTCAGTAATTCATTTTTATTTGAGAATAGCATAATCGCTAACTTTCTTCCTGGCACAGTCTATATATTTTGCCACCCCTGTAAGGCTTGGTTGTTTTCACTATACTCCATGTTATATATATATATATATATATATATATATATATATATATTTACAATACAAAAATCTAGAATTGAGCCACCACCTACCGCGGTTTCACACGAACGGTTCTTCATAGATAGATAGATAGATAGATAGATCGATAGATATTCTTTTGTCTTTAAATACACACAAAATTATTTATTGATTTACATGTGAGCCGAAAGCTTAGAAGTAAATTAATAAAAAATTATCCAAATGTTGGAGAATTTTTGTCTTTATTTACAACTGAAATTAAAGCCAAAATACGACGTTTAGAACGGCTCATGATTAAACATAATAGACATTCATTGTCTCTTATATTTAACATATATGTTTAGAAAATATATATATATATATATATATATATATATATTCCTCATGAGACGCTCAGTGGGGATAACCTGTAAGGAAACAACTAAAAAGTCACTTAAATATTTTACCGTCATTTTTTCGGCAAGTGTAGGTTAGTTTAATGATTATTAGCTTTGTCACTATTGAGTGATGAAAATAAATGCAAAATGAAGCCCTATAGCAATGCATTTGTAAAATGTGATAAGAAACCAAGAAGCCCCTCTGGAAAATGGAAGAAACAAATTAGATGTATTACGTTAAAAAACATTTTTTTTTTGTTTCAACACTATTCTCTTCAAAGTAATTTATGTTGCGATAGTTCATTAATTGATTTCCTTTGTACGGTTTATCAACCTGTAGGTGAGTTATTTTAAAGATGTAACATATTTCAGATTTTGAGAATATGTTTATATTATCTGGTGTTCCTAAACGTTAACCCACCCACGTACTAAGTGGGCACGCCTCGTTAATTGAACGAGAATCGATGATTTCATTTGTTTTTTACGTAGCGACAGAAATGCATTCTAAAATACATTAGATTTCTACTAAGAAAAGAGAAATGATTGTTATTCTAGTTGCGTTTGATAAATAATTTTACTATACGAAAGAAATTGTAAAATACGATAAAGAAATTTAATGGAATAAAAGAAGGAAAGAGATTGTCAGTAATCATGATTTACCAGAAACTTTACTTATCTTATAAAAGTATTATTGTTACATATCTATCAATGCATGTTAAATTATTTTACTGTAGAACTACACTACTGTTGTAACCCGAAAAGATTACTGCGTGAGTAATCAGCAAAACTAAGGAAAATAATAGTATATCAACAAGCATAAGACTCGCACGCTGCGTAAAGTAGATGCACTGCTAGTGAATTGCTAGTCAGTATAATCACTCTTCTCCGTATTTACCACCTCCTCACCAAACTGGATGCGACACAAGGTCAATGAAAGTAGAGATTATGAAACATTAAGCTCAGCCAAAATATCCCGTAGACCCAAGTTAAGGCTGTTTTTTTCTCACCCCACACGAAACTCTACCCTTCAGCAAAGCCTCGTTTGCGTCCCTCTCTGCTCGGACAGTTGAACAAGAGAGGGGTCTGATCAAGAATGATCGCTCTGCTGGAGATTGGCCACCTTCCCACGATATGACACAATATCCATTCATGTGTGGATTTTGAGCTCTTAAGCTAAGCCAAAGATACCCCGTAGACCCAGCTAAAGGCTGAGTCTGTCTCTTGTTTATACACCTCCACACGAGACTCTATCCTTCGACAGAGCCTTGTTTCTGTCCCTCTCTGCTCGAAAGCAGAGCGTTGAATAAGAAAGAGCTTCATCAAGAATGATCGCTCTGCTCTACTTTACTCATATAGTGTCCACGTTGATAAGAACATTCCATTCCTTTGTACAGGTAGTCATATATTAACTATAAAATTTTACTAAACAGGAAGAAACGAATAAAGTGTTATTCAGTGGTTACGAATTGGCATAAGCTTTATAAACTAGAACAGGAATATTGATTGTATGACGTGGTTATAAGAGTTCCGAAATTAGTCTACAATTTGGTTTAATCTACTGAGATTTCTACTTCAGTAATTCAAAGATACTGTTTTCTAATCAGTCATTTTTGTCTTCCTTCTATTAAGTTTCTAATGCAAATGTCTTCTATACTTATATATCTATTTGAAATCAATTAATTTTTAATGAGGCTTACACTGTTGTCATTTGTCGAGACTAACGTAAGATCTCCGTAAGATTTTAATAGTGATCTTCCATTCAATCTCTTCCTAATAGACTATATGATCTTGCAAATGAATTTCCTAACGTATTTGCCGTTGTCAATTCCATCAGCTACAAAATAGCGGCCCTTGAGATAGAAAATTATTTCAGCAACGTCGTTAGAGGTAAAAGATTGTATTCTCGGTGTGAACAATTTACACCAAGCACATGTTGGAAATACCAAATAAACTATGCTTGCTCCTTTTTCATAAGTTCACTCGAGCGTTAAGCTCAAATATAAACCATGTCAGATACACTATTTGAGTTCAGTGAAGAAAGGAATGGAAAGGAAAGGAAAGGTAAAGAAAGAAAGAAAGAAAGAAAGAAAGAAAGAAAGAAAGAAAAGTAGTAGTGTTTAATGTCTCTTGCTAATAACTAATAAATAATGAACTATTCCGTTTTGACCACGTGAAAGATAAAATGCATCACAAAACTGTACTTGTGAAATTAAAAAGTTGTCCATTTCATGTTATTTTCATCTGTACCTCCCCACTTCTTAGAATAGCCACCAACTGCCTTATAATCTATATATATATAAAAAGCAATCTGTGAGTCTGTGTGTGGCTGTTCCCTATGCACGCCTACATTAAGGTACGCCATTCAAACTTTCTAGGGACACATATTTACAGGGAAGCCAGGTCGACACATACATTTTGAGTTTAAGTTCAGCAATTTTCCCTTTCGCACTTTTTAGCCAATGAAGCCGATTGTTTAAATTTGCTCCGTAAAACATCTAAGATCTAAGATGATTGCTAAATGAAGTCACAGAAATCCAATCATACGTATCAAACGCGACTAAAATATTTTTTGTTAAAAAAAATGAACCTTAATTTAATTTGTATTCCGACATTTTAAAAATTCATTTGGTCAACAAAAAAACATGTGAATGTTTTTCCCCGTAATTTTGAAACAAAAGAAATATTTTTAAAAAAAAGTGTTTTTTCAAACAAAAACAAAATATGTAAAATAAAAAGTGGCATCTTCTACTACTAAAATGTTGAGTTGCACGGGCAACGCCGGGCTATGATGTTAGGGTTCAATACACTTCAAATAAAATTAGTAAGATTTTCCATCTCCAAGAAATCCCTGAAACTACTTCCGTCATGTGGAATTGTTGCACTAACAATAAAACTCGTTGTTTCGAACGTTTCCAAAACTCATAATTCTGATTTCTATCATCATAGCTGATGGTAATCTCTAGCTAAGTGTCTCGTTGCACCTTCTCGGGGTTATCGTTCTCGGTTGAAATGAAGTGAAAATAATACATTGACTCCATTGCAAAGACACGTGATAAGAAAATGGCTTCCCTATTTCGCGCTAAAGATTTTTTTCTCTGCTGGATTTATCTTATATATCTATATTCTCCGTTCTGAGAATATTGCTGCCACATGAAGAAAAATAATAAATAAATAAACATCCCATATTTTTATCGAAATTTTCCATCCTTATTATTTTTCTATTTTTTATATATTTTTTGTAATTGAGTTTTGTTTAATAGCATATCAATCTCTGTGGGTTATTTAATGCACAAAAAGGTGGGGTTTTAAAGTATTTTTTTAATGCTCGGTTATAGTGAGAAGGTTGATTTAGTCAGTTTGAGTTTAAGTTTTGTTTAACAGCATATCAACACCTCTGTGGGTTATTTAATGCCAAAAAGGTTGGGTTTTAAGGTATGTTTTTTAAATGTTCGATTATTGTGAGAAGGTTGATTTAGTTAGATTTTAATGAGAAATTTTTGCTTTTATTCTTTTTTGTTTTCAAAATTTGAAAATGTCTTCTAGTTTTGTATTCAAAAAATGTTTTGCTGAGAATACTTCAAAAATGTATAGTAATAATTTTTTTCTTAAAAAAGTATTGTTAGTAATATTTTTCTATCAAAAATGTATATTCTTCTATGAAGGTTTATTTTATGTATATATTTTTATAATTTTTATACTTTCATAATGATTTGACTCCAGTTTAAGGTTTAACTATTTGCCCATAGCTGGGACCCTAACAGGTGCTATCATTCCGGTTTCAGGGTAGACTTGACAACAACAGCAGTGGTAGTTCCATGCTCCCCACAACCTCTCAATCAGAGCACTTGCTACCGGATGCAGTTTGCTGTCATGCCTCGGACCTCATTTGATATACAATATGTTTAAATGTGTATATCTGTGTGTGTGCGAATGAAAAAGTTGATGATTAGACGAATTTTTTATCAAAGGAGCGTTAGGATGAAGAGCTTCTATCTGATTATTAGAGCATCAACTAGATTGCTTATATATGAAGAGTTCCTTGATAACATTCAAAGAAGAATCAGCATTATTATTGGTCCTGACCTAGTATCTCGGCTTCAGTCACTTTCCATCAGCCGTAAAGCTTCTGTTCTGTGCCTTTCCTGTGAATTATTATAAATTAGCTTACAGCATATCACGTTGAATACACCGGTTCTCGTTCGATCACCAAAGTTAAGCAACGTGAGCCTCGTCAGTACTTACATGGGTGACTGCTTTGGGAAGACCAGGCGCTGTAAGCGTTCAGTGACTGATGTGCGTTGTGATGCAGTGGATGTCGACTTGGAAAGCAAAATCGGTGAGCCGAGTTCGAATTCCAGTTGAGTACCCTGCATTCATTTAAGCACTGGTACCCTTGGGAAAGGTATTAATCCATCACTTCCCTCCAGTTATGGGTTAAATAACAGGATGTGGCCTGGAGTCAACCCATCCAGTGTTGGTGTCACAATAAAAACACCCTTGGTAGTCCTGGCTAAGCATGAAGTATTCAGATATTTGACAAGATTATGCATTTCGCTATAAACTGCGCCAGGGTTCCAAATGCACAGGGAATAGTGGAGGGGTGTAGTGAGTTCTATCTCGGCCAAGGCCGCCGGAAGACAGCGATAAATTATTTCATGGAAATCGTTCGTATAAGCTCTTCAGTACGGTGCCTAATATTTATGAATATAAGTGCATAACTAGACTAGTAAAAAAGGTCTCACCGATATGTACTTGAATTGGCTAGATACAACCGTAAGTTTTATGGCAACAGTTTACTTTCTCGCAGATATCGATTGTAGATGTGCCTTCGGGCTCCATGTTTTCCAGCCAAATTTAATTTTCAGGAATTTAAATCTGATATCAGTTGCTATCTAACGTCTCCCTGATTACTCTTCTCATCTACTCGATTGTTTGTGGTGTTTCTGTTTTTATAATTCCTCCAGAGCCAGTAACCAATTGTGTCTCAGTTGCTTTAATGCCGTGTGGGTCGAACCTGAGTAATATATATATATATATATATATATATATATATATATATATAGTACTGTTATTAATAAATATAATAGATAATGAATCGAAATTTTTAAACATAAAGCCGAGATTCATTTTCAGCTGGGTTTGCTATATTTACTTAAATACACTTGGAAAAAATTTGAACCAACTCCTTTTCCACCTACTATAGGTTAATTAGTGAGTCTTGTATCACTCAACAATTTTTTGAAAAGAATATCATCTAAAAAGAATAATTTTCTGCCTTTAAATAACCTGAAAATGTATATGATGAGCCGTATAATCTGAATCAATCACATCAACCATGACAGGGTTCAATAATACGTGAAATGCATGAATTATGAAAGCGAATTTATTGAATACGTAAATCAATATACCCATAGTTCTGTTCGCTAGTATCAAAAGTTAAGAAGAGTTATTTTATTTATACTTTATCTTCTTTACTTTATTTTTCTTTTATTATGTTTCCAGTCATCTTGGTGGCTCACAATTTTTCGACATAGAAATAGATAAAATGGAAGAGAAATGGCGGTGATGCGAACTTATCTATCAAAACTGAGACTTATGGGAGACATTGATATTTTTATTTTCCGTACTTCTTTTTTTACTTTATTTGTGCCATTTTCATTATTCATTTTCGAACGTTGTGTTTAATAAAAGATAACAGAAAAAAATGGGCTTGGGGAAAAACAAACAATCAAACAAACAAACTAAAAGCTAAAAAGAAGGAAATATTGTAAAATGTGTGAAAATGAAAAGCATTGCTTGCAAAAGCGAGAAGAGATAGGATGGGAAACGAAAAAATATCAGACAAGTATCTCGGGAAAGAAACGTCTTCCGACAAATAACATGAATTTAAATCAATCAGTTTTAATCACATTATTCCTTTCCTAATTTAAACAACAGAATATATTTGCACTGTAGATGTTATGCTAAGCATGTTTGTAAAAATAATGAGAATAATAGCCGTTCCTTAACAAAAAAAATCTGGCATTCTTCGACCGAGCTGCCAGTAATGCTTTCAGTTAAAATTTATAAAATCTTTCTGCCATACAATTTTTAGGAAAACAAATTTTTCAAGTCCAGTAGCTGTTATCACTCTTTCTAGTATTGATAGAAATTGCCTTCCTAACCTTTTAATTGAAGTGCTGGGAAATATAAATAAATGTGCTACCCATTTGTTTCGTTAGTATATCTCAAGTGATGTGATTTTTTTATAATTTGATAATTAGATATTTGTTTGTGATTATTTTAGCAAGTGAAACTGCAGACATAATATAATTTAATATTGGACAGAGGATTATCGAAATGAAATTAAATACAAAGCCCCAGCCAATGTGCAGTATCTTCAAAAGATAATCTGAACGTAATTATTTTTCTTATAAAAAACGCCTCTAAACAGAAAATGTAAACTGGTTAGTCGTCATGAAAAAAGCATTTGCTGATGAAACAGAAATAGCATGTGACCGTAATTAAAGTTATTTAGGATATTCGTTCCTCCCAATTTTGAATTTATTATTCTCTCTCTCTCTCTCTCTCTCTCTCTCTCTCTCTCTCTCTCTCTCTCTCTCTCTCGTTTGTAATGCAGACAATCTTAACCGGGCCTCACGGCTTTCTCACGGATGGAACGTGGTTTTCTTCTGTCTTTTCTTTCAATACAGAGTGCGATGAATAATTATACACAAATAGCAGTATAGCCCGGCGTTGCTCGGGTGTAATGAAAGCTTTAAAACTAATCCATTGTCCTGAAGCTTAGACTCTTTGGACGTTGGCTCGAAAGACTAAAGAACAATAGTTGTTTCCAGTTAAATCGAAACCGTAGACTGAAAGAAAAATGAATGGATTGTAAGTCAAATTCTGATTTCCTGGTATCAATATCAAATAAGTCTTTTTTGTCATAAACTGAATCTTGAAGGCTAAATAAGTCCTCTGAGTAAATGGTATCATGGCTGAGACTAAGAACTATAATTATACCTACTTAGAGCCAAACCCGAGGCAAAAACTAAAATAAAAGGGCTGAAAAACTGATTTTGATCAGACCCGGTAAAATATCGGAGTATCGATTTCCAATATCGGAGTCAAATAAGACATCCAAGGAGAACTGCAAACTTGAAACTTCTGAATATCGTTTCTTATGTCTTTGTCTACGAGTGTATGAAATTTGATTAAAATCGGACCACTCCTTGTATAACCCGATTTTTTCGATTATCGATTTTCGATATTTATCGGGGGTATCTCGACACAACACTCACAGACGCTTATACTACAACAGTGTAAATTTTCAAGAAAATTGGTTTAGTCGTTTCGGAGTCTATAGGTAACGGACACACAAAAACACACAGACACACACACACACGCACAGACGAAGTTCCATTCATAAATAAGTTTAGATTAGATATATTGAAATCCTAAAAAGTATATTTATTCAATAAAATTGCCAGTGGCTTCAACTACGGCAGCTAGACGACTTCGGAATCTGCTGCATCACTTCTAGACGGTGTCTTTGATTAGGTTGATGAATGGTTCCAAAATTCTTTCCATCAGCTCATCTTTGCTGCCACAAAGAGTTTTGTTGTGTTCTCGTTCAACGTCCTCTCACTTATAATAATTGAAGAGGTTGCAGTTTGCGGAGTTAGGTGGCCAGATTTGAGGTGTAATGTGGTTGCAAATATTGTTATCGCGGCCATGAATGGGTTCTTCTTCTTTGCATTGTTCAGAGTCCTGTTGACAGACATAGGGTCTTTTAGCAGCCGTTCACTTGAACCATTCAGCCTTTAATATTAAATGCACTTGAGGTATGCCTTCGTGTTGAGTCGGATCCCCTGGGGTAACATGAATAGAGGCATAACGTCGCTGTCATTAGTGATCACTCCAAATACCTTCGTAATCACCAGTAGATTCATCAAACTCTTTTCGAGCCCTCTGCAATTTCCTCCCCCAAAAGCACTAAACAGGTTCATATTGGAGCTTCCGACACGATGACAAACAATAAAGCATGTTTTTCTAAATTTCTGGCGGAGTGAATTGCGACATGGTGCTCTTCGCAGAAATCAAAAGTAAACAACGCCCATGCGTCGGAGATATAGATATAAAATGGCGTCACATCGCACCCTATGTTTTCATGGTAACAGTTCGAATGAGGATTTTTTCTGGTACTTCCAATGCACGAATTTAAGCGCACTCCTGGATTGGTAACTAGATCTCATCGATTGAGTACAGAAGTAGCAAACGCTATTTCTTCAGTAAGAGTTTCTTTTCTGGCACTTCTCAGTTGTGAAACTCCCTTCTGATTTCTTGCTTCCCTGATAACTACAATCTTTAAAAATTGAAATACAACGTAAATCACCATCATCTGTCTTTTTTGCTTTTTCCTCAATTCCCCTAATAAAATTTTATCACTCCCCTTGCACACTCTATAATTATGCGTCTTTGGCCATGCCAATGCGTCTTTGGATCTCCATGTCACAATTTCCATCCTCTCTGAGACTGCTTTTCAGGTGTTTGAATTTTTACTTGTTTTAGTTATAATTTCTCCGACTTTTAGTCTGCCAGTATTTGTCATTAAATTACCTAATTTCGATTCCTTGATAAAAGAATTTACAGCCATGTTCGTGTGTATGCCTCAGATAAAGCAGAATTGACGAAATGAAAAAAAAGTTGAACTCCAAATATCAACCCACAAACAAGATCTCGACCCGGGGCATGGCGGGGCATGGCAGTTGAATGCCTTCGCATAATAACTATATAATTTTTCTTTTCTTTAAAGTGAAATTATATATATATATATATATATTCTAAATATATACTGTTAAATATAACAGACAACGAATGTCTATTATGTTTAATCATGAGCCGTTCTAAACATCGTATTTCGGCTTTAATTTCAGGTGAAAATAAAGACAAAAATTTCCAACATTTGGATATTTATTATATTATGCTGGTTCTAAGCTTTCGGCTCACATGAGAAACCAGCATAATAAAAATATTCAACTGTTGGACAATTTTTGTTTTTATTTTCATTTGAAATTAAAACCAAAATACGCTGTTCAGAACGGCTCATGATTAAATATACAAGGTAATAAAAAACTTCTGTCAGTTTTTTTGATTAATCATTGAATGAAGTTGAAATATATAAGAAATGTGTGTAGAAGTATTTTCAAATTCGGAGAGCCGGAAATAGGAACATCAGACGTTATAAAAAACATGCACACCGTGTTCGGCCATTGGTTATAAGCCGGACAGCTGTGAGAAGGATGGAAGTGTCTAGAGATCTCGTTCGGGGCTGTTTGCTTTACGACTTATAAATGGGCTTATCAGCAGCTGCATCAAGTCGCTGCATATGTCAAGCGTTTGGTGATAGTGCTGTGAATGAAATTACTGTAAAGCGTTGGTTTCGAAAGTTTAATCGGAAGTTTTGTCTCTCCATGATGAGCCTCGCAGTGGACGACCACAGGTCTTGAATGCCGGAGTTCTGAAAGCGGTCATTGAAGAGGACAGTAGTCTAACGCGTGGTGAACTTGCAAGACAGTTCAACGTTTCCGATAAAACAGTTAGACTTCACCTGCACTGCCTAGATAAGACGTACAAACTGAGCAATTGGGTTCCGCAAACGCTGTTGGAGGTCTACAAATGGCAACGAGTGGTAGCCTGCGTATCGCTGCTTTTTCGCAACCGTGCCGCATCCTTATTCAATCGCGTGCTTACCAGTGATTAAAAGTGGGTTCTGTACGAAACTCCCAAGCGTTCCAGACATTAGTGGTCTTTTCAGGATGCCGGCTCTCACACTGCAAGACTGCCTATGCACCAACGCAAGATTATGCTTTGTGCCTGGTGGAGAGGTCATCAAGTGCTTCATTATGAACTGCTACCAACGGGCCGAACAGTTACTGGAGACCTATATTCGCAGCAATAGAAACGTGTGCAACAGGCATTGCGCCAGAAAAAGCTAGCACTGGTGAATCGCAAAGGTGTGTTTTTCCTCAATGACAACGCCAGGCCACATGCCGAGTGAGTGGTCAGGGATACTATAGAGCAACTCGGGTGAGAGACTTTGTGCCATCCACCTTATTCACCTGTTATTGCGCCATCCGATTATCACCTTTTCCACTCCCTGGATAAGCATCTTCATGGGAAATCAATAAAGAAAACTTGCGCACAAATCTCATGGACTTCGTTGCGTCAAAACCACTCGAGTTCTACCGCAAGGGCATGGAGCAGCTGTAGACACGTTTACAGAAGGTGCTGGATGCTGATGGCGATTACTTCGAAGACTAAATATAAGTTACAAATAGAGTGAAGCGTTTTCTTTTTTTCCTTTAGAAACGGACAGAACTTTTTCGGTTACCTTGTAATAGACATTCATTTTCTGTTATATTTAACAGTATACGATATCTGCTGCCTCCATACAATATATATATATATATATATATATATATATATATATATATATATATATATATATATTAAATAAACAATGAAGTGCAAATCACCTCAGGATGTGTTGATTCGAAATTTATTGCTTAATAAATATTTGATCTGCAATTAAATAAATTAAATGGTTTTTGTTGATCAATTTTAATATTCTATAATTTTTACTATTATATTACTAGGAGCTACTTACATTATTTACCAAGGAATTTTTTTACCATTACTATATATATATAGTAACGGTAAACAATTTTTGTCTTTATTTTCATCTGAAATTGAAGCCAAAATACGATATTTAAAATAGCTCATTATTAAACATAATAGACATTCATAGTCTGTTATATTTAACAGTATATGTTTAGAAATATATATATATATATATATATATATATATATATATATTATTTAATTGATTAGTTTTGGGTCATGATAAAATTAGATTAGATATTGTAGAACTTTTGAATATTCTTCATTTGTAAACGAGTTCTTACACGACCTATATTTCTGCCATGAGGTGTCTTTTAGACGATTTGCAATAACGTATTTTACCGTTTTTTAAGAACGCTCACGTAACGCGGATTTTTTGAACGCTCAGTTTTCAAATTTTGACGAAATTATAACTTTTTATCTATGGTTGTATGACTCAAATAGGTATTTTATGGTATGGTTACACTTAGTCTTATTTCTGTTCTTTCATTCAGTAATTCATTTTTGTTTGAGAATAACACGCTAAGTGTGTTCATAGCACAGAGGTAGAATTTCCGTCTGGTGTCAATTTGGTTGGGTGTCAATCCTGGCTTGAAGCAATCAGACTAACCATACGTCTATCTCTAACCATATATATATATATATATATATATATATATATATATATATAATGATAATAATAACAATAATAATAACAATAATAATGATAATAATTGTTATAATATATTTCAGTTCGTCTCGAAACTTTGTTGGCTCTGACTTAGATTTATTCTTTCTTTGTATATATATATATATATATATATATATATGTAATATAACAATCTAGGCCCACCCGAGGAAGTGAGGAAGCGGGGGCGTTTTCCGGCCGTTGAAAGGAACGGATGGTTGTTTGACCTTATTTCCGGCAGTAGCGGAAATGGCCACAAGAGGCAAACAGAACAGGTGTCTCTGAGAATTACGTGGGCGTGCGTAGGCGAGGCAAAAATCGGAAGTACCGGTTTGGAGATAAAAAAAGACCTCGGGCACGGATTTCACGACAGAAGAGTCTGGGCAGAGAGCCAGACCGGACCAGAGGAGCAACAGATACGACACCCCCCCGTCAACCCTTGGAAGCGCGCTCTCACTCTCTGTTCACTAGGCTACACGGTCCATCGTTCATTAATAAAAATATCACTTGATATATTTTTATATACAGACGTGTTTGTTGTTTATTGATATACAACAGACTGGTCATTTGGTGCCTAAGTGACTTGGTTTTGAAACAACAAAACAGATTGATACGAACATTATTGGGTTTACCACGGCAGTGATTGGAATTCAACAGAACGACACCGACGATTGGAAAAACTACCAGATAGAAAGAAAAAAGAAGACGAAAATATAGCAGCCGCGCGACTGGACATCAGCAAAGTGAGTGACTTATTGATTTCATAGTGTGTGTGTTCTCTGCTCGTGTTTATAATAAGTCCAGTTAGAAAAAAAAATGCATACTTTTACCGATCTGAAACTAGAGTTGAAAAATGGATTGTTCGATAGAACGGACGGGGTACTGGTTACATGTAGAGAGTAACAGAGAACGCCGGTGAAGTAGAGAGAGTATTATGCCTAGCGCTTAGGTTTGGGGTTGACGGGGTTGTTAAAGTTAACGGGTGTTAAAGTTCGAGGAGTGGGGTGTTAAAGTTGACGGGGAGGAAGAAAGTTGAAATATTTGCCTGTCTGTAGGGCATCTGCGTTGGTGATTTGTTTTTTCTTTTTTTGTTAAAATTTTACCATATATATGAAGTGAGTTTAAGTGGATAATTGGATTAACTTGTTGATAACAATGTTTTCTTTGGTTTGTGCAAGAAAATAGTTAATATTTCGTAGAATAAATATTTAATGAAATAATTTTGGTTTGTGTCTTAATTTTACTTAAAAAGCGGCATGAACTTTCCAGACAACCCGATAGATATATTGACGAACAACTATTCTCAATGTGATGATGAAGGTCAGTTGTATGGTTGAAATAGTTGAGTTTTTCTGACCAGTACTCGAGCCGAATTAAAAAAAAACAAAAAAAACAATCGATGTTCTACGTACACAAACTTTCCCCAATTGGAGTATTAGCGTAAAATGACCCTCTTCATTTTCTGCATTTGGCCTTGTATTGCATGAACTAAATCAAAATTGGTAAACATTAACAAATTATAAATGTAGCTGAATGCTACCACAATAGGAAAATCAGAGAAACGAAAGGGTTCATTAATTTTGATCTCGTCAACAGAATTTGTTCGTAAACGTCAATTTGTAATCTTTACACAGATATTGTCAAAATTTAAAAATGTTTGTGTTTTGCGTGACATTTCTACAGCATAGAAATGACTTAAATGTTATCGAGAGTTTTAAAGTGTAATTTTAATTATGCAGTTAACAACAGCCAACAAAATCGCCAATTATAAATATATCTCAACATCGTTACTTGAAAACAACTGCATTGTTTGGTTATTTCGTTGTGAATACACCGATTATATATATTCTTAAAACATTCACCCGCGTCTCAGTGTTTCGCGATATGAGTCAGATATTGAAAAGATATTTTGTTATCAATATGGTGGAATCGGATTATTTGGGGAGATTTGGGAAAATTAAATTAAAATCTAAAACTTATTTTTATTTACGTAAAAGTACTTCACTTTTATGCTTTTGTGCAGGTTCCCATCAATTCAACATCCTCTGTGAATTTTCATTTATGTGACTTGGGAAATATCTTTTGAAGATATATTAATTTCTGAAAACTAGTAAATACCTTGGAACAGGTAGATATGGAAAGATTTAGTGAAGGATATGAACAACTCCCGAAGAAGTTGACGATAGGAGTCATTGCTGGCGTGGTCGGCGTAATAATAATCCTGGGAATAATAGCCAGGAAGCGGATTTTTAAGTGTAAAAGAAGCAACAGTGCTTCGGAAAAGGAAATTGAGTTATCCGTTGTGAATAGTACTCCGGGGTCAACGGGTGTTCGACACTCAAATGTCTTTGCATTAAACAGAGAGATGTTAACAAATCAGATATGCTTGGTTTCGAATCCAGAGGAAGTAGTTCAGGGAATGGAAAGCATTGTACAAACTAAGGAACTACGAGTCACGGGTCCATTTTTTTTAGACTAAATTAATATCCTCCACAAGTAAATTGCATGCGGATTAACGTTGGAATCGGGGTAATTTTCTTCATTTTCTATTGAACATTTATCGGTCAGACTATGAATGATATGTACGGCAGATAATGGCCATTTTTTCTGTGTTCAAACATAGTATGTTTGAAATTAAATTAAATTAAATGTGGTTACGTGGTAACAATAAACTCAAGCAGAGACACGCATGGTGTTGGTCAAAGGTCATTTACTCGATGTTAGTTTAGAAACTTGGGCGCGGTTACCGCCTATAATCATGTGGGTTATGCATCGAGGGGTCTACGCTTATGGACAGAGTCGAGAAAGAAAATGAACATTTTTAAGAACTTTGCCCAATTCTGTGGAAATGGATATTAAAAAAAAAAAAAAAAGGAGGAAAAAAAAAAAGAAAAAAAAAAGAACAATGAAACATCGAGCTGGTAGAACAATTTTCAAGATGGACACGAACATTGTTGGGTTGCCGATGTAGGCTCCCCTATTTTTTTTTTTTGTTTTGTTTGTTTCGACACATGTTTTATACAATTTTAGGGCTTGTGTGGCATGGGGAGGAGAGTGAGGATGTTGCACTTAAAATGTTCTTAGGTGAACATTTTGGAAAATGGGTGGGCGAGGAATGTAATATAACAATCTAGGCCCACCCGAGGAAGTGAGGAAGCGGGGGCGTTTTCCGGCCGTTGAAAGGAACGGATGGTTGTTTGACCTTATTTCCGGCAGTAGCGGAAATGGCCACAAGAGGCAAACAGAACAGGTGTCTCTGAGAATTACGTGGGCGTGCGTAGGCGAGGCAAAAATCGGAAGTACCGGTTTGGAGATAAAAAAGACCTCGGGCACGGATTTCACGACAGAAGAGTCTGGGCAGAGAGCCAGACCGGACCAGAGGAGCAACAGATACGACACCCCCACGTCAACCCTTGGAAGCGCGCTCTCACTCTCTGTTCACTAGGCTACACGGTCCATCGTTCGTTTAATAAAAATATCACTTGATATATTTTTATATACAGACGTGTTTGTTATTTATGGATATATAACATATATTGCAAGTAAAATAAAATGTATTCTTGATAATGACTAAAAGTATAGCCAAAAGCACAGAACCCTTGAACAATTCTTACCGAATTCGAGTTCTGAAAAAATACTAAGAACACACGAAAAATTGTGTAAAATTAATTAATGATAATACTTTGTCATTTTAAATACTAAAAGTTTTTTGCACAAGTACACAATGTATATGTATATATATATTTGAACAAGTTCTATCTACTACCACACCAATTTACAATTGGTTATAAAGGATAATTTATTTTATTAAGACAGATACAAAAGTATCTCACTTAAAAATGTAAATAAAAAATAAGAGGGTTTGTTTCAATTGCAGACGAGTTTTTTTCTGAAGACGTGAGATACTTTTGTATCAGTTTTAATAAAAAATAATCCTTTTAAAAACAATATATATATATATATATATATATATATAAACATGTTACGGAAATTAACGAATTTTAACGAAACTTGGTTACAAGCAAGTTGACAATTTCTAATGAATTATTTTGAACATTATTTTTACCGATACTCGTATTTAAGTAGATATTCTGTTTTTAATTAAACAGTATTTTTATATTTATATCTAAGTTGTAAGTATTAACTCGAATATAATATATTTATATATAAAACTCTTCAACTTGAAATAAACCTGGTCACTTCATAAGACACAAATTGTGTCGAAATAAAATAGCTCCTTTTGTTATGATATTATAACATATTTATGTTATAATTTCAAAAGAATATATATATATATTTTCTCGATTTCAACAGTGTGGACAAGACGATTATCATTTTATCGCTTCAATGCGTTCTTCAGAGAGAATATAGTATTGATGTCTAAAAAGCTGAAAATTACCAGACAATCGTGAATTGTATGTCCAGTATTTATCTATCTACGCCTATTCGTTATCTATCTATCTATATATATATATATATATATATATAGCTATCGATCTATCCGTCTCTCTATGTATAATAGTTTATATCTATCTATCTATCTATCTATCTATCTATTCCTGTCAGTTTATATCTATTTATCCAACTATCTATTCCTGTCAGTTTGTCAATCATTTTATCTATCTATCTATCTATCTATCTATCTATCTATCTATCTATCTATCTATTCATCTATCTATGCATCTGAAATCTATTTATCTGTTTGTCTCTGTCTGTTTATATCCATAAACCTATGTACCACTGCCTGTTTGTATCTATCTAAATATTTTTGTGTGTTTTTTGTATGTATATGAATTACTGGCACACTTTCCGGAGGAAATTCTGTCAATCATTGACCACTTTACTAATGCTTGTACTTGCTTTGGATTTACAATGAGCATTAAGATAAACATGTATATTCCAGCTTCTGGCGATCTTTACGTGCAACATATCTTTGTCTATGGGAAGCAACTTGAATTCTTGGTAGCACATTATTTAATGACAGCTCCATTGATGCGGGAATTAATTAGAGATGAGCAAGAATCTGGTCGGACAGTGTTCTAACTGTAGCAACTGAAGTTCTATGTATCAAACATGTATGCTGTTAACCCTACTCTTTGCATCTGAAACCTGGAACTTCTATCAATCTTATATAAAGCAGCTTGAAAGATTCCATTATCACTGGCTTAGACATATTTTTGGTCTTAAGTTGGACAGTCAAAATACAGGTGTCTTGAACAAAGCTAACACAGTCAGCATTGCTACAACTGTGATTAGGAACTAGAATGCGTTGGGCTGGACATCTTTTTTGGATTCATAACTCCACTTCCGAAACAGCTGTTTTATGGTGATCTTCTTTCTATTCAAAATAAATTTAAAGTTATATCTTGAGAAAAGATTTCTAAAATCAATAGGAACTATTTTCTTTATTTTTTCATAATATTTTCATTTCTTTCATATCAATCCCCAAAAAACAGTAATATTTTATAATTATCTAATGCTAATAGCCATATTGTTGGTAACTGTATTTTATATTAGCTTGCATAAAATTTACTTGTGTGAAATGTTTTTTAGCCGCTATTTCAACTGCGTTTTTTTTTCACATTTTTATTTGTTTGCTCTTTAAGCAATTTTTTCTGAAGCTAATTATGAAATATTTTCAAAATAAACCAGTTGTAAAGAATTATATTTGAAAAAATATCAAACTGAAAGTATTTTGACAATGTTAATTTCCATTGAAATATGTGAGTAATTTATTCTGTTATCTCTCTCTCTCTCTCTCTCTATATATATATATATATATATATATATATATAATCTTCTCACTTTTTTTTTTCAATTGGAGTAGATAGACTAAACTATCACCCGGTTCACACTCCACCCACGTCTATTGAACAGGTGAAGAGGCTCATCCCTTGTTTCCTGTTTAGGATGTGGTTTCCGGTTTTCTCTTTTCCAATCTTCTCACTCCTATGTAGCCCCCTGCACATCAGTGGCGTTACTGCCTTGCTCGGGGTGATATGATTAAACAAAAAAAAACCCAGCACAAACCGAAAAAACACGTTTTGGAGATAGTGTCAGGGAGAGTTGGGCGTATTTTAGAGTTCCCATTGATTAGAGATCCTTAGCATCTGATTGTGACTGGCGAAGAGATGAGGGTGCTGAACTTTTTGAAGCAGCCAGAGCAGACCGGACAAAACTCAAGAGATCATGCATAAAACAGTAACTTCTGCCAGTCAATTGTGGAGATGTGTGGGTCTCAGAGGTGTGTGACCGAATGATGCTGTCTAGGCTGGCCTGGTTAATCACATGAAATCGCATGAAAGCAATTCAAACTAAACCTGTTTCTTCCATGATGTGAATTGAGTCCCAGGATGGGAACTTTTCATATTCCCACTGTTCTGAAGTTTGCCGATCAGCTGGTGGTCTTAGGCGACACATGAAAGTTCACAGTGATGCCGGCACCGTGTCTGTCGTCTCAGTTAGCGCCGATGGTTCTGTGTTTCAAATCTGCTCCAAGATGTGCAAGTCGGCAGAAGAACGGAAGAGTAATCAACGGGCTCAAGGACGGTCAATTAATAAAGGATAAACAATCGTCTGACCGGAAGCCAAAATCAACATGTTTATTATCTATCTCTGTATATATGCATGTCTGTTAATGATATATGTATGTTCATTATCTGTCTATGACTGTTCATTATGTTGGTTGGTTGGTTGTTTTATTTTATGGCATATCAACTTCGGAGGGTCATTTATTGCCAACTAAAAATTTTATTTATTTATTGATGGCAATACCTTTTTCTTTCAACAATTTATTGTTGTTTTTTATATACGTTTTGTGTCTAGTAATACTTTTTTTTCTTTTCGAGCATCAAGATTCATTGGGGTTTGTTTTTAAGAGCAGGGTCCCCAAGTCCTACCCTGTTATTTAACCCATAACTGGAAGGAAGGGACGGATTAATACCTTTCCCAAGGGTAACAGTGCTTAAATGAATGCAGGGTATTCAACTGGAATTCGAACTTGGCTCACCGATTTCTCTTTCCGAGCCGATATCCACTGCACCATAACGCACATCTGTCACTAAACGCTTACAGTACCTGGTATTTCCAAGCGGTCACTCATCTAAGTACTGACCAGGATAAACGTTGCTTAACTTCGGTGATCGAGTGAAAACCGTTGTATTCAACGTGATATGGTCGTAAGTCTGTTCATTATGTATGTATTGATGACTGTTCCTTATATATCTCTTCATTATCTGTCTATATCTATTCATTATCTATTTATCTATATATGTTGATTCTTATGCTTGTTTTCTTTTATCTGTTCATTATCATGAGACCTGATATCTTTGTGGGAAGCTTCCATAATTATCAGAGACTGTGGGGAGGTTCTATCATTATCAGAGACTATTCTTTATCTATTTATTTCTCGGTCTATTATTAATCATTACCTATATATTACTTTTCTTTGTATATATATATATATTTTCGTTCTATGATTGATCATTATCTATCTATGACTGTTCTGTATGTATCTATGTCTTCTATGATTGTTCTTTATCTTTATATTTCTCGGTCTATAACTGATCATTATCTATCAATAACTCTTCATTATCTATATATGTATCGATGACTGTTCTTTCTATATTTTTCTTGGTTTATTACTGATCATTATTCATCTATGATTGTTTATTATCTATGTGTGTATCTATAACTGTTCCTTATCTATCCCTGTTCATTACCTATCCGTTTATGTATATTTGTGACTGCTCATTATCTATCTTTCCATTTGTCTATGGTTAATCATTATCTATGAATGTTGGTTATCTCTGTTTATTATATATATATATATATATATATATATATATATATATATATATATTTCTGTTCATTATCTATCTATATATTTATGTCTGCTGATTATTTATGCTTCTATCTACCAATGACTGTTTTTATCTATCTATATGTGTTAACAATATAAGAATCTATCTGTGATTATATATATATATATATATATATATATATAAACTTATTTATAAATGGAACTTTGTCTGTGTCGGTGTATGTGCATGAGTGTCTGTGCGTGTGTCTGTCTGTGTGTGTGTGTGTGTGTGTGTCTGTTACCTATAGACACCGAAACGGCTGAACCGATTTTCTTGAAAATGTACACAATTGTACTATGAGCGTCTGCGAGTGTTCTTAGTTAGGTTTTGCGTCGAGGTACCCCCGATAAATATCGAAAATCGATAATAAAAAAAATCGGTTTATAGAAGGTGTGGTCCGATTTTAATCAAATTTGATACACTCATAGAACGATATTCATAAGTTTCAAGGTTGCAGTTCTTACAATAGTGCAGAAAATTGACAATAAACACATATATCTATAAGGCAAGATGTTTGTGTGTGTGTGTCTGTTTATCTGCCTGTATGTCTGTATTTTTTCAGCCCTTTTATTTTACTTTCTGCTTCGGGTTTAGTTCTAAGTCTCAGCCATGATACAATTTATTAGAGGGCTTATTTAGCCTTCAAAATTCAGTTTACCACGAAAGAAACTTATTTGATATCGATACCATGAAATCAAATTTTGATTTACATCCATTCATTTTTCTTTCAGTCTACGGTTTCGCTTTAACTGGAAACAACTATTGCTTTTTAGTCTTTCGTGCCAACATCCAAAGAGTCTGAGCTCCAGGACCATGGATCAGTTTTAAAGGTTTCTTTACACCCGAGCAACGCCGGGCTATACTGCTAGTATATATATATATATATATATATATATATATATATATATATATACCCTCGTCTGTTTATATCTTTCTCTGTATATACATGATTGTTCTTTATCACTTTCTTCGATATATCTCTCGCTTTTCATTATCTATGTATCTATCCATAACTTTTCATGATGTATTTCAGTTCATTATCTATGAATATTCATTATCTATCTATGTCTCTTCATTATATATCTATTTGTCTTTTTGACGTCTTTTCCAAACGGTGCTCAGACATCCACATGTTCAGTGAATTTAAAAATTATAAATAAATAAGTATGAGTGGATGCAGTATACTCCTTTCCAAATAGTAGCTCGTAGACAATGATATAGGTACAATTTGATTTTTTTTTCTTAATATTCCTACAAAAACGTGATTGATAATATCTCGACAGCTGATAGCTCATCTACTTAAGCCCTAACAGATCAATATAGAAACTGGCCTCTAACTTTCAATTTAATACGACCAAAATAAGCTATAAATATGTTATCTTCAATTGCCATAATAAACGGTCCCACTTTCAAAGACGCTTCTTGCTTTGTCCTTCGACTGGGGCTTCAGGTTGACACAGGACACAAATGAAACTCATCTATACAATCCATCTATATATATTACACATCTCTCAATAAATCCCGGGCCTAGCATATAGAAGGATCCACTAATAAAAAATCTATATGATTTTTATGAAGCACTAATCTTCAAATAACACGTGACAAAATTTAGGACCGATCCGATTATTACAAATTACAGTTATTTAAGTGAAGCTACTATTGCAAGTTTTTAAAGCAATGGAAAAATCTGAATTTCGTGTATTGATAAAGCATTGCTTTCTGACGGGAAAAATACTGTTTAAGCAAAGCAATGGTTTGATAAGTGTTATTCGTGCTCTACAGTGTTGGAAAAGAGCGGTTAAGTGGTGGTATGGTGATTTAAACGCAATCGTACAGAACCATCTGATGCTGAACGCTCAGGTCGCCCAGATCAGGATTTATCCAGGAAAACACCAACAAAATCTACAAACACCTTTTGTCCCATTGTAAATTGATATTTGTGTGAGAAAAAAGAGGAATTGGACATATCAAGAAGGCAGTAAATTTTGCATAAACATTTATCAATGAAAAAGCTGTGTTCAAATTGGGTGCCGCGTTTGATCACAGTCGATCAAAAACAACAACGCGTCGCCGATTCAGAACATTGTTTGCAACTGTTTCAACACAACAAGAAAGGGTTTTTGCATAAATATGTTACAATGGATGATACATGGATCCACCACTTTACTCCAGATTCAAATCTGAAGTCAGCTGAGTAGACAGCAGAAGGAGAAAGTCGTCCAAAGCGACGAAAGTCGCAAACATCAGCAGGCAATGCTTTGGCCTCCGTATTTTAGGATGCGCAAGGTATTTTGTTTAATGATTACCTTGAGAAAAAAAGAACAATCAATAGCAAATATTGTATAGCATTATTGGTGGGTTGGAAGATAGAACTCGCTGAGAAACGGCCACAAATGAAGAAGAAAAAAGTGATCTTTCACCAAAACAACGCACCGTGTCACAAGTCGATCGCAGCGACGCAAAACTACATGAATTTCACTTCCAGTTGTTTTCGCATCCACCCTTTTCTACAGATCCCTAGCGAGTACTGGCTGTTTGCAGACCTCAACAGAATGCTCCAGGGGAAGACATTTGGCAAGTGATATATTGGGAACGTAGGAGTGTTTTGAAGCCAAAGCCATAGAAGCGTTGGAATCAGTGTATCAGCCTGGAATATTATATTGTAGCATAAATTATTAGTGAATGTTGTCACTAATTAAATTTCAATAAGAATTAACTTTCCGAAATATGAATTTTTTATGTAATGATATAATACTTTTATAAACCATTGTAATAACAAAGTTCTAAGACTAAGTTCTACTCTATATTAAGCACTTTTTATAAAAGTAAATGCTACGGACAGAACGGTTTTAATCTATCTGCCTTTTCACTTCCTTATAATATATATATATATATATATATATATATATATATGCGAATAAAGACACAATGGTTGTAATATATATTTATGCATATATATATATATATATAGTCATCCGCAGATAGATCTGTTTCGCTGTATCACAGTTCATCAGTACGGTTAGACTCCGATTGGTTGTAACCCAGGATTGAAACCCCACCGAATTGTCGTCAGTCGGCGATTCTACCTCTGGGCCATGGGCGCTCGGTAGAAGATGGCAGACTTTTTAGCGTATACATTATCATTATACATGCCCAATAGCCAGTGTGCTCGAATTCATTACGGAATGAGCGACGCGTACATGCCAGAGTAGCGATATATATATATTCTTCACTACCCGACGTTATAATTATTGCAAATATATAAAATAATAAAGTACTGTTTACAATACATACAGACAGCTAATCATCCAGACACCGTGACAAAACACTACAAAAGGAAAGTGCTATCTTATTGACATGGCGCCTTCTGAAGATTATAATGTATCTCTGAATATATCTTCAAAAATACTAAAAAAAAATAGAAAAATTTTGAAATGAAAACCTGAAAAACTTGGCACATAAGGAAATTAATAAATTCAAATGTAGCAGGAGCTCTCAGACTCATTGTAAATTGTACGGTAAACACTTTTTTTATAGCCTATGCCTTAAAGAAATAAAAATAATTGTAAGCACAATTCTAGCAGACTACGAAGAGCATTATCTTGGTAACCGGTGTGTAACCTTTGTTTTTGTTTTACAAAAATGATCAGTGGAAAATGTCATGAAGCCACTTCTGACCTAATGTTGCGACCAGAAATGAAAAGCTGTCTATAACAGCAATCAAACGAAATAATAATAATAATAATAATAATAATAAGGAATTATTAAAACTTTACTCGTCGTGCCTCATCTACCTTGCTGTCTAATGATAATATTTAGACTGACGGATTTTTTAATCTTATGTAACTCCTCTGCTCTGTAAAATAAAATAAAATAATTTTCTCTGGATGTTACTGTGCGATGCTCAACATTTGCGACATTTCTACAAATCAATTCAGCAGAAAATTAAAAAAAAAAACTATTAAGCTCGACACGTTATAACATGTCTAAAATCAACCAACCAACCGTTTCGTTTCTGACATTCTGTCCAGTGGTTAATCAAACCATAAAAGTTATGAACCATACTAATTATAAAATATAAAAAAATGGTCCCAAACGTTTGGCCTATAGGGCATATACATCTATGAGATTGTGCTGAGACGAGCACAACCCTGGCCACTTCCAAAGCATCTGGCTAATTGCTACGAGACTGGAGTTATTCCCACTCCTAAGCGACAAATAGTAACTATGAGTTTCTTCATGGCGGTCAGTTGTGGGTGTTTAAATAACAATGGGTTTTGTATGCAGACAATAAACCGTGGAGAAAAGTGAAAAATTGTTTCAATTCTCTTATCACGTAAAGAATGCATTAGAGAATAAAACCTAATTAAAACGATTAATTAAGTTCGAGAAATAACGTTGAAGAGAAGATTCTCGGGAGACTGAGAGCGAATCTACCTTGAGAAAATATAGTCTGTTGGGATCTAAATGAAAACCCCCTACACCTAACCGCTATTCACGTGTACAGTGTCAGGAAAAATAATTTGAAGGGGAAATATTCTGAAGATAAGAGATGTTTATTTTTTAAAATACATCAGACAGTTAATTGCCACATGTGATATACGCTTAGACGATCATGTCTCGAAAGAGACATAACCGACTAGGTAAAAGATTTTTCCACAGTAGGTTGCAATTACTTTATACGCTAGATTGGTTGTCCAACCAAGGCTATAGAACCTAATATGTCTTGCTATCCAAGTCAGTCAGTTAATTGCTATACGTGATACCCACTTGGGTGATTATGTCTTCTCCGAGACATGATTAACTAGGGAGAGGATTTTTCCGTAAGTAGATTGTCATTACTTTCTGCGGTAGACTGATTGCCAATCAAGGCTAGAAAACACAGTTGAAGGAAGAAGAGATATAGTAATACCGTTCCCTAGGGTGCGTAAGTGAATGAACTGGAATTCGAACTCGGATCTTCAGCTTCTGATTCAGAACAACGCACATTTTAAAATGCATACCGTTCGAATTTACATTGATTTTAAGATAATTATTTTTTCAAGACAATGAATTTCTAAACCAGAAATAAGTTGAGGGTGGGGGTGACCTGCGTTTTGCAGGAGATTTTTTTTTAATAAAGAAACAGTTTTGAAAACGAAATTACTAACTTAATATCTCTGGTCCATCATCTTGTCATATGTGAGGAGCGAAGTCCATGAAAATAAGCATTCTGAGTGAGCAAATAGATTTTCTTCTTTGAAGTGTGAAAAACGCTGGTTAGTGTTTGAAGCTGGTGCAGGATAGCTCTTTTTTAATCTCCTGACCAAATCAGATAGAGGGCGGTTCTCTCACAAAATATACACCATAAAAACTCAATCGTCTTGCCCAAAACAAACAACTGAGTAGGAAAAAATATTTGTGTGCTTTAGGAAAAAATATGAATAACAATTAATAACTTTAGCAAAATATATGTCAATCATTTTCTTTCTCAAAATCAAACTTCAGATTGAAATAGCTGAGAATCAAACTCTAGATTGACATATATATATATATATATATATATGTGTGTGTGTGTGTGTGTGTGTGTGTGTGTGTAGAGAGAGAGAGAGAGAGAGAGAGAGAGAGAGAGAGAGAGAGAATGAGACAGCAAGTTCGGCTCCAAGGATTAATAGCGGTTATGCAAAAGGGTACTGAACAATAGCAAATCCTCTAGCCCTCCCTTAATCAATGAATTTGAGGTCCTCACAGCATCAGCGGACAAGGCCAAGTGCATTGCTCGCAGATTCTCATCCAACTCCACATTTGACTAAATCGGGAGTACCCTCACGTGATTTCCTTATTAGAACTGAGGCTAAACTGAACTTTGTGTACATTACCCCGACAGTAGTATCTCGAGTAATATCAAGACCTAACCCCCATAAGGCGAGCAGTGGTGATGAAATCCCGGTGATTGTTCTAAAGACATGTGCCCCTGAACTCTGCTCTGTCCCCTCTAAACTCTATAACTACTTCCTTTCGTCTTCCTGTTTTCCCGCATGCTGGAAGTCCTCTTCCGTCGTTCCTGTATTTAAGAACTTTGGTAAACCCTCGGATCCATCCAACTATCGCCCTATCAGCCTTCTAACAATTATCGAGAAAGTGTTCGAGGCCATTATTTATGCTGAAATAGTTCAACATCTTACTTCCCATAAACTATTCTCTAACAGCCAGTATGGCTTCCGCTTTGCCAGGTCCACGGACGACATGCTAACGAACATTATTGAGTACATTTTCCAGGCCCTTGTGGAGTCCGGCGAAGCTCGTACTGTTGCTCTGGACATTTTCAGGGCTTTTGACAGGGTTTGGCACGTTGGCCTTCTATGCAAGCTACGGTGTTACGGTATTACCGGACGCTTGCTTGATCTGATCGAATCTTTTCTAAATAACCGCATAATGAAGGTCGTCTTGAATGTGCATGCCTCCACATCCTACTGTAAAAAGGCTGGTGTCCCTCAGGGCTCTATCCTAGGCCCGACGCTCTTCCTTATTTTCATAAATGATCTCAAAGACGAGATCAAGTGCCAAGTAGGCATATACGCAGATGGCACCACAATTTACTCCCGCATCAGTAAGAAATCCGGCGTGGCGGACAAACATAATCTCGCTGCTGATCTTGAGAGGGAGCTACATTCTGTGGTGGATTGGGGTAAGAAGTGTCTTGGAAATTTCAAGGCGTCTAAGATCATGTTGCTGTCTGTCAATGATCACAGGCAATCTTTCCTGCCTCCCATAAGCATGGACCAAGCGAGTCTCCTCGGCCTTACCCTCTCTTCCGATTTCAAGTTGAACTACTACATTGAATCAATCGCTAAATGTACTGCTAGAAAGGTTGAATCACTGTGTTCGGGCCAGGATGTTTTTCTAGCCTGAATACAAATCAACTATTGGTCCGTGCTGTCATATATGGTCAGGCGCTCGTGCTGTTCATCTCAGTGTTCTTGACAGGCTCCAAAGAAGAATCAGTGTTGTGATAGATACCGACTTAGTGGCTCCACCCCAGCCACTCCCCCCGACGGGATGTGGCTTCCCTTTGTTCTATAAATACTTCATTGGTACCACTGCAAGAGGTGTTTACTCGTGTAACCAGACTGGCAACTGGGTCTCACCCATTCACATTTAGATCAACCAGATACAGACGACAATTCTACTCCTGAAGCCTCTTTTTTTGCACTTCCCGCCTGTGGAACTCGTTTCTATATGCTTGCTTTTTATGAAGGCGACAACCTCGAGGAATTTAAATGCAATGTCAATACACATCTCTTAACCACATGGCTCTAGTTTTTTCTACACCACGCTGTATATCCTTTCCTTTCTCTCCACCTTTGCAACTCTCATCACACCTGTATTCCCATTCTCCTCTTGTTCTTTTCTAACTAGTTCGCTTTTCTCCTCACTCTTTTCAATCTAGTACTTTTACTCTTATGTAGCCCCCCTAATCCTTTTATTCTTATGTAGCCCCATGCACCTCAGTTGCGTTACCGCCTTGCTCGGGGTGATACGATGAATATATATATATATATATATTACTGACTGCGGAAACTTTCAATCAAGAAAAATATTTTACTGGGTAGAGAATTGCCGAATTCACCCAGATATACTTGGATCGAAGGTAATCCAAACATATACTGTTAAATATAAGAGACAATGAATGTCTATTATGTTTAATCATGATCCGTTCTAAATGTCATATTTTAAAGACAAAAATTCTTCAACATTTGGATAATTTTTTATTAATTTGGTTCTAAGCTTTCGGCTCACACGAGCCATCTTCAGAAAGGTTATACATGGTTCTGTTGTCATTATACATTTGAATATATGGTTCTGTTGTCATTTTGCGCTATCACGCGGTGTGCCGTCATAGAACCGCATTGCAAATTTGCGAACTGCGTTTGTTATTTTTGGTAACTATTGCCGTTGCCTAGCGGAGTTTTATGTCAACACAAAATAAATCGTCGGTGATGGTGGATGTTGTTGTGTTACCGTCTTGGTGAACTCTCTGAAGATGGCTCATGTGAGCCGAAAGCTTAGAACCAAATTAATAAAAAATTATCCAACTGTTGGAGAATTTTTGTCGATATTTTCAACTGAAATTAAAGCCAAAATACGACGTTTAGAACGGCTCATGATTAAACATAATAAACATTCATTGTCTCTTATATTTAACAGTATATATTCAGAAAACTATTTGCTGCCTCGATACACTAAATATATATATATATATGTGTGTGTGTGTGTGTGTGTGTGTGTGTGTGTGTGTGTGTGTGATAAAGAAAAACGAGGAGACGTTTATCAGGTCAACACCTTTCAGGTATTTTTACTTTTGTGTTGTTTGATAAAGTTTGTTGAACAAGTCAGATGCATGTGGAAACAAGATTAGTCAATGAAACCTTGCAATTAAATAATGTGCTGCTGATGATTTGAAATATCTTCATTTCTGAAAGAATTAATCCTATCCCAAGATAACAACTTATTTCATTCTTTCATCCCAAGCAAGTCGGGACCGCAACTAGCGCGCAGGGTGTTATAGTGATACTGGTTACAGCGGTGTCGAAGAAAGAATAAAAGATGGATATAATTCAAGGATACCTAAGATAACAATTTACGTTGCATTTAAAATTTTTGGAGATTGTAGCCAAGTAAACGGAAGGGAGTTCCACAGGCGGAAAGTGAGAGAAAATAACTTTTTAAAGTGGAAGAAGAGACAACATTTAACTATTTAAGGCGGTGAAAGTGTGGGGTCTAGATGCCAATCTAGTAACACGCTTACGTTTATATAGACGGTGCACCAGTTTAAAAAAGCGTGTTAAAGCAATTGCTATGAAAATATTTCTAGAAAATACAGGGGGTGTTAGATTATGTCGCTGAGAATGTAACCGAAGTCGAGATGCCAAATCAGGATCTATTACATTGCAGATCCTTCTTTGGAATAGCAAGATCAGCTGACTAGATAGGTTAACAGTATTCAATACACAGACGGATGGTATATTTATAAATGTGTCAGATGGATTCTGACAAGAAAAAATTTCTATTCCGACACAGTGACTCAACCATCCTAGCAGAAGATGCGACTATCGATTTGATGTAGTCGTTTCACTTCAGGTTGATTAAAATAAATGAGGCCAAGAAAGCACAGTGTGTTGCTCTCCAAGAGCCCGGCGTCATCTATTCTGATGGCTAGTAGGAAAAGCTAAAGGAGATCTGTTTCGTTTTGGAAGCATTAAAGTCAACGAGTCATTTCTTACCCTAGTCCATCACTGATTGGAGGTTTTTTTAGAGTAACAGCCAAGTTTACTTTGTCAGCCTTTGACAGATTTCTTACTGAAACGAGATAAATGGTGGCGTGAACTGCATAGATGCCCACATGGGAACTGATTACATCAGATAGAACATTAACAAAGATCAGAAACAGCATAGAACATCATGTAGAACTTTGAAGGATGCCTATTTAAAATGACCTTCATGTCATAATTCAATTGGAATGAATGAATTAAATCAAACAAACGTCAAAAATAACATAGCCCTAGAGCTTGCGCTGAAGGCCAGCATGCCAAACCTTGTCAGACGCCTTCGAGATATCTAGAGCAACAGCTCAAGATTTTCTATTATTATCAAAGGCCTGATATACATGTTCAGTGATACCTGTTAGCACATTAGCGGTCAACCTCGCGAAGAGGAAGCCATGTTTTTTTGTCAGAGAGTATATTGTGAGAGGTGAAATGCTTAACCACTTCAGTACTGATAAGAGCCTCGGTTCCTATGCTAAAAAATGGTAGGAAGCTAATAGGGCAATAATTAAAAGGATTGACGGTTTTCCAGAATTTGAAAAAAAAACAGGAACTACAGATGAAAACTTCTAACATGCAGGAACGCAGGCGGCAATAGTTATAGAGTTTGAATAGGACAGAATAAATGACAACAAAAATTAAAAGAAAACTAAACTAAATGAAATTTATAACCTTCTGTTATTTAAAATATATAATTCAAGAATTATACTAAAATAATCTAAATATTAATTTTTAAAAATTTAATAACAACATATACACACTTTAGTTTAATCTGCATTAATTGATAACATACAACGTGTGTTAGAACGTGCGATACCCTATCTTCATCATCCGCCGACCAGGGGTGATGTCAAGGTTTCGGTAGCTATGGTGGGACCGCAACCCCTGGCGCCACCAGCAGCGTTTGCAACCAGGCAGAATATGAAGATAAAGTTTTTGATTGTCCTTGTATATTCTCATAAAGAAGTAAATAAAACGATCGTTCCTCTTTGCAGTTTGTATCGACAATGAAATTTCCTGAACACGTTTGCCGTTATTAACGAGCTCGTGAAGAAAGAAAAAAAATGTTATAGATGACCACACAAATATCTCACTCGCGCATATTAGATCGTGATGTTGCCCGAATTTAGTTTGCTTGTTTGTTTCATCTCGACCAAATCCAACGTGATGCGTTCTGTACCGATGTTCGAATGCGGTGCGAAGCACTTTTTAAACCGCGGCCAGTGATGCCTATTTTAGAAAGAAAAGAAATAACTGAATGTCCCAGAAACCCATGACACCCAACCTCAAGAGGCATCACGTTACACCTCCAACCATTGTCCACACATTCGGCACGAAGTGACTCGTATCAGTTTTTCCAAAACGAACAGAAACGAGGACATTACACAGCCCATCATGATGCCGATCTCAAGTAGCTGCCATTTGGTAGTGTAACCATTGACGGTGAATTTCATAAAAGCCGAGTTAAAATACTTTATTATGATTTCCCTAATCTTGCTAGGGAAGTTGAAAAACTCAAGGGCCATTCCTATCAACTTATGTGGGACTGACCCATATGCATTCGCATGATCAAGCCATACTACATGGAGTTCTGTTTTATTACTTTTGGCTGATAGTATGGAATTCCATATCATCTGTGCATGCTCCAGACAACCAGGGAAGCTCAGTATCCCAACCTTTTGAACAGATGTGTTTATGTACTTGTTTTCTATAAGAAAACTTGTCATTCGACGAGCGATGACTCCAAATAATATTTTCCCCTTTACATTCAGGAGTGATATGGGGCGAAACTTGGAAACGCCTTTTGAGTTCATTTCTTTAGGTATCCAAATGCTATCAGCCAAACACAGATCCGCTGGAGTAGGCTAGTGAGTTTCCTGAGAACGCCTGGGCAGTTTTTATATAATTTATATGATATCCAATTCATTCCGGGGGCACTACCACCGCGTGCCTTTCGGACAAAATCCCGGACTTGACTTACTTTCATTCCTTCATTCCACTATCATCAAACTTAAATTAAATTACGTCATTTAGTATTTTTCAAAATTTACCCATACTTTTCAGTTAATTTAATGAATATTTCTGAGCGTTTACAAATTTCGACAAACTAAAACCATATATACTTTGGTTTATAAATTCTTGTTGAAAAAGAACCTTACATCACCTTTGATAAATTCCATTAGAAAAAGAAAGTGACGTTAAAGTTTATATATATATATATATATATAGTCATCTGCAGACAGATCTGTTTCGCTGTATCACGGCTCATCAGTACGGCTAGACATCTGATTGCTTTTAACCCAGGATTGAAACCCGACCCGACCGAATTGGCGAGTCGGCGATTCTACCTCTGACCTATGGGCGCTCAGTAGTAGGAGTCAGACTTTCAGCGTATGATGTATCATACGCCAGTTATCAGAGTACTCAAATTCATTACTGAATGAGCGATGCTTAGATGCTAGAGTAGCTACTGTTTTTTTTTTTCAAAGTCTACCATTCTTACAAAGTGCTCAATCAGGGTATATAAATCCAGGTGAAGAGAATCCAAGTTTTTACGGTTTTGAGTACCCTGGCACTTATTTTTTTTTATAAACAGTGCTCAATACAATAAAGTTTGTAGAGCTTAATATAATCATATAATTATGAATTAAATGTGCATTGGGACATGGAAATTTCTATATTTCGAGATAGAATCTTTTTATTAGGCAAATGTTAGATATTGGTTGTGAAAATGATTTACATTTAAATACAAAAACCATGGTTTGCTCTATATGTATGCAGGAAGATATAAAATTTATGTGTGTGTGTTCTTTTTAACTAATCAAAATAAAGATTCACTTTGAAATTTGGTAAGTAGTTTCTACATACCTTTTTATTCCTTTCTTTTTTCTTTTCTTTTCTTTTTTTTTTTTTTTTCGTTTTTTCTCCTTAGCGGTCAGAGTGTCAACCTACTTATAATCTAATTTTATTTTCCTCTTTTACTTTTATTTTTTGTTTTTATTGCTTCTCCCTCTGTCGTATTATCTTTGATGTATATATTCTAGTATCAAAAATTTCCTTTCTGCTTTCTCCATATTTTGAACCTCTTCTTATAGAAAACAGGAAAAGGAATGAGAAATAAATTAGAAATAAATACGTACTGGTAAGAAGAGTATATTTACACAAAAGCCCCCTTTAATTTTGAACATAATATAAATAGTTCTTTTTTCCCCCTATTCTGCCCGAATATGGCAGTAGTACTCCCTTTTGGCCTGATCTAACTCTTGTAGAGATAGAGGTGTTAGTTGAACCGGTACAAGTAACTGGGTATTTTTAGCGATTAATCGTATGTACGAGTTCCTGTTGAGATTTTGGTTGAATTTTGGTTTGAATGGGCGATCAGCATACCAGGCCAATCTGAGAAAACATCCCTTCTTCGTGATTGGTGTTAATGCAGGATCTGATAAAGGATGAAAGAATATACCTAGTTTGATATTCAGAATATTGAATGTAACCAGCCAGTATTTTTCCTCCACTAGAATATTAAAGCAAAGTCAGACGCTGCCAAGATCTAATCGTCTCGGGTTTTGGAGGTGCACCCTTATATCTTTGCTTCATCAGCATAGATATTCACAAATGATCGGAGTTGGCAGGTCACTTATATAAAGTAAAAGATAGTTGTTCCCAGAAGCGACGCATGTTAGACTGTTGATTGCAAGAACCTCAAAGAACTGCCCGTTAGAAACTATGTTCAAGGAACCTTCCTGTTAGGGAGACATTTTATCAGTGAATCATTTGCTACAAAACTTGTGCGGTAATCTTTTATGCCACACATTGTCAAAATGATTTTAAATATCAAAGATCATAGTGCTTGAGATGTATCTGTTGTCTAGCACCTCACTGATTCTGTGGAAAATGTAGTTAAGTCATCAGCAGTGGATTAGCCGATTTGAAACAGGTACTGCTTGTCGCTCAACAGATTGTTTCTACTTAAATAGTCAACAACCTTCTTGCTAAATTTAGATAAAAACCTTCCTAATGACATTTAGAAGATTGACGAGTCTATACTGACAGAGTGATGAGCACTCAGCTTCGTTTTTGAGAATTGAGGAAAACACATGATACCTTCCACAGACTTGGAAGTTTTCTGTTAAAGAGTTTCAACAAAATCGGAGATAATTATGTGTTTATATTCTTAAAGACAGCCATATGCTTTCTGTCTGGGTCGGTGTCTTTCTTATGGTCAGTACTTTTGAAAAGTCTCGAAACTTCCTGAGTTGTAATGAAAGTATTACTGAGATTATGCTCAGTTAGACGAGAGACACTGGAAATGAGATGATATATGTTATTCATGTTGAGTATGAAGTAAAGATCGATGCGAAGAGCTTTGAAAGATTTATAATAGTTGGCACATACGCTTTGCCGCTATTCAGAATTTGGTTGGATGTTCTCCAAATCTTACGGGATCCTGTTAGCTTGTTTTCAACTTTGAACTGAATCTGAAATATTAATACTAAATAACCACAAATTAAACTCGCTACACTATATCTATTTTCCTTAGAAATTTCAAGCAGCTATTAAATTCATAGAAAACGAGTCAACCCAGAAAAAGTTACGTTAGGGATTAAATGGTTTTGGTAGTGGAGAAGTTTGAATATTTTCTCAATATATTTCTGTTCTTTATGTATATATTCAGGGCTACATATCTAAAGTGTTCTAAGGTAAAATGCTATGATAGACCCAGATTATATTCTCTGGTTGTGGTGGGAGTAGAAAATGATTAGGTCGTATTAATAAGATATCGACAAAAGGTAGAGAGTTGTTTGTTTCAAATTTGTGTGTGAATGCGATGGTTGGATGAACCTAAGAAAAATCCCATTATAATAGATAAGTATCTTTAGAGATAAAATAAGATGACGTTCATTTATGCATTCCAGGTAATCAGAGCTGTTAGGTATAATGTCTTTAAATTGGCCGGATTCTAAGAATTCCAGAAAGAGGCAAGTATGAACACCACTGATAGGAGACTCCATTTTATTCTCATGGCTAAAAGACGAGTTTATATTATCCACAAAGCAAAAACAAAAAAAAAACGGATACTTCCAACAAGGATACATCAGTCAGGTAAGTGCCATACATGATACACGTTTTGGGTGATCATGTCTCGAAAGAGACACGACTGACTCGACAGAAGATTATCCCGCAGTAGGTTACCATTGCTTTCTGAGATAAACTGGTTGCGACCAAAGCTATAGAACCCAAATCTGTCCTGTTATTTAACCCATAACTGGAAAGAAGAGCAGGATTAGTACCTTTCCCAAGGGTATTTGTGCGTAAGTGAATGCAAAGAATTCAACCTAAATTCGAACTCGGCTCCCCGACTTGTCGTTCCGAGTCGATTGCGTGATCTAAAAACCAAGTAAAACAAGAAATCCTTTTTCTAAACAGACGTACTAACACTCTCGTTTCATATGAAAATGTCGTAGGACATTGATTTCAGTAATGTTAACCTAATTAATAAAAAGAAATTTAACTCTTTAAGAAAAATGTATTTTGAAAAGACAATTATAGCATTACTACCAACTAAAAAAACTCGCTTAAAACATTACATTACTTCACCGTCTTTCTATAGATATATTCTTCCTGAAGCTAACTTATGTCTATATAATACATAAAAATAAATTAAATGGTACAATAAAAATTCCATCTTCAGAAACTCTTAAGAAATACTTTAATAAAAAATTCTAGCCAAAACAAGTTCGCCAATATGGCTGCATTTCACTGATCAACACAAAAGTGACAGCAGCATTCTTCACACACACACACACACACCGACACACACACCGACACACACACACACACACACACGTAATTATAAAATTCCTAACAAAATACATCATCGCAACATCTCACCACATTTCATCGCTACATTTCACCGACCATTGCGTAAATGAAGTCTACAAACCTTTTCTTACCGATACATATATACATATATATATATTAGGTTTTTACTGTCAACCATATACCTAAACCGACAAGCGTTCATTCATAATACACACTTATATACATACATTAATTCGCAATTTAAGGTCTGAAATTTATCCTTGCATATATATTTAAAAATTATTTTTTGCTTTAATACAGGTGACACAACTGTGTCTCTTTGGGATTTTTTTATTTTTGCTCGATCCCTGAAAAATCTTAAATAAAAGTGAAACATTTTACATTGAAATACGTTTTGTATGTGTTCTTTCTTTATTTTTCACATGCAACGGAACGTTAGTTATCGACCGTTAAAAACAAAAAACAAAAATGAAATGCACGAAAACCGAGGTAATATTCTCATACAAAATAATGTAAATCCATTTAATCTATTCCATAAAATAAGAAATTAACAAAAATGTATTTAAAACGGAATACCCCCAGCTTTTTTTAAAGCCCTCAAAAACTGAAATACACGAAAACCGAGGTAATATTCTCATACGAAATAATGTAAATTCATTTAATCTATTCCATAAATAAGAAATTAACAAAAATGTATTTAAAACAGAATACCCCCAGCTTTTTTTTAAAGCCCCTAAAAACCGAAATGCACGAAAGCCGAGGTAATATTCTCATACGAAGTAATTTAAATCCATTTAAACTATTCCATAAAATAAGAAATTAACAAAAATTTATTTAAAACGGAATACCCCAGCATTTTTAAAGCCCCCAAAAACTGAAATACACGAAAACCGAGGTAATAATATCATACAAAATAATGTAAAAACAATTAATCTCTTCCATAAAATAAGAAATTAGCAAAAATGTATTTAAAACAGAATACCCACAGTTTTACAGGCAGAAAACAATAAAAAATACATATAAATGACAAATAAATGAAATAAAACAGCATTTAATTTCACATTAACTTTTATATTGTTAGCGTCTGATAAAGCGAGAAGAGAGGA
>JBBBDQ010001127.1:6465000-6487500 GCA_037127315.1 Ascarosepion bandense
TACAATATCAAGGAAAAGTAGTGAATTGTTCGTTTCATATTCGTGTGTGAATTGGATGGTGCGTTGAACCTTATAGAGTTTCATTATTATAAATCAGTACCTTGAGGATAAAACAAGAAGACGTCTTCTTTGCATTTTAGGTAAGTAGAGCTGTCAGATCTGATGTGTTTTCAAGTAAACCCAATGATACAAACCTGAGCGACACCTGAATACTGCAAATCTAAAAGAGTGGTCGTCCAGGAACTTTTATTTCGAAATTTCATAAGAAACAATAAATCCGTTGAAATATTTGTGTAGAAATAGACAACTTTGAAAGAAAACCGGTATACCAACCCGTGTCATATGTCTTCGAAATGTTCAATACAACATCTGGAACGTCACTATTCTTATCTAAAGCTTGATAGACGCTTTTAAAAATAATCGATTAAACATTAGCAGCTGATCTAGAGAAGGGAAAGACATACTGTATAACACCATTATCACTTAAGAAAATTAATGGAACTTACCGAAAATTTGAGTTGAAATTACCTGTTTGTAAAAAAGTGACAGATTTGTTTATTAGTCTGACATATTTTTTGCTAATTAAACTTTATTTTTAATGAAGAACGCATATTTTTCTCTAATACGTTTTCTCAAATATTCGAAACGTTAGGCGAAAATAAGTATACTGTTTAATAAAAATACAGAACGTCTGTTCATATAGGTGTATCCAATAAAAGTAACATTTGCATAACAAAAATGAACCCTTCCCCGCAAGAACACGCACGCAAACAACCATATATATATATATATATATATATATATATATATAGTTGTCAATCCGTAAACGATGAGGATAATCCAACAAGTGAAACATGTCAGATAAAAAACTCTTTTTTCTTACTAGTACTTTACTTATTCTTTCATCTTCTCGTTTTTCGATCCATATAATCAACTCATATATATATATATAATAAACTTTATAAACTTCATATCGCTCTGGTTAACACCCATCAAGCTCTCTCTCTATAGATTTACCTATTAATAATGAAAGCTTTAAAACTAATCCATGGTCCTGGAGCTCAGACCCAGCCTAAAGAATATTTGTGTGAAGTTTGGTGAGAATCGGATAAAAATTGAGGATTTGTATAAAGAACATACAGACAGATAAACAGACACACACACAAACATTTTGCCTTATATATGTATATATATATTATGGACTCTCCCGTCGATTTCGACGTATGAGTGTCTAACTTCAGTAAGACTACCACACAAAAAATTGTTTAGAGTGGTGAAGGCTTGTGTAGCACCATCCACACTTTTTGAAACTGCTGATAACAAACAATCGGTGCAGAAGTTTGCCACGGATCGCATGAACTGCAGACCTCAGATATTTAACCCATAACTGGAGGGAAGGGACGGATCAATACCTTTCCCATGTGTACCAGTGCGTAAGTGAATGCAGAGTGTTTGACTGGAAATCGAACTCGGCTCACTGATTCCGCTTTCCGAGCCGATATCCACTGCACCACACCACACATCCGTCAATAATCGCTTACAGCACCTGGTATTCCCAAACGGTCACCCATCTAATACTGACCAGGCTCAACTTCGGTGATCGAGCTAGAACCGATGTATTCAACGTGATATGACCGTAACCACAAATATATATTATCGATTTTCTGCACTATTGTAAGAACTGCAACCTTGAAACTTCTGAATATTGTTTCTTATATCTTTGTCTATGAGTGCATCAAATGTGATTAAAATCAGACCACTCCTTCTATAAACTGATTTTTCGATTATCGATTTTCGATATTTATAGGGGGTACCTAGCTAAGAACCTAGCTAAGAACACTCGCAGATATTTATAATACAACTGTGTAAATTTTCAAGAAAATCGGTTCAGCCGTTTCGGAGTCTATAGGTAACGGACACACACACACACACACACACACAGACAAAGTTCCATTTATAAATAAGTTTAGATAGATTCTAGCTGGAACAAAGTGTCTAGCATGACAGAGTGAACCAACTTTCTTTGCACCAGATCTAGCAGTTGATTCAAAACAATATTGTCACTTTTATAGTAGCTTGCTATCCCGAGAAGCTGCAACGAGTCCCTTTCCTGGGAGTTACCAGCAGTCATATTGACGGAAGGCAGAAATGGGTTTCTCGTATGATTGATACAGCATACTTTCGTTTTGGAAGCGTTAAAATTGAGAAAAGCATTCTTTATCTCAATTAACAGCAGATTGTATGTCATTTTTTAGTTTAGCAGCCAATTTGACATTCTCAATCTAATCAGACTTACGATTAAGAGATGAATAAATAGTTGTTTCATTATCACAGACACCAAGCTGATAATTGATATCATCAAGAAGGTCATTGGTGGAAATAAGAAACATAGTACACTACCAGCCATAATTATTAGGCAAACTCAGTGTTTTAAAAAATCATGCATTTCATCGTATTTTTAGTATTTATTGCCAAGTGAATAATTGTAAATGAAAATAGAATGGTTCTTTTGTTAATACTGCACAATAACATGTGCATCAAATGAATTTATAAATATTTGATAATTAACTATATAATTAACTATATTACAGTTTCAACAATGAAAGAATAAAGAAAATTTAGGGTGGTTTGAACGAATTCATCTTTGCGTTCTTGTAAAATATCGCGAAGTATTAATAACAAAAGAACCATTCTATTTTCATTTAGAATTATTTTCTTGGCAATAAATACTAAAATAGTATAAAATACATCATTTCTTTAAAAAAAAACTGTGGTGGCCTAATAATTATGGCCGGTAGTGTAGGTCCAATGATAGAGTCCTGAGATACACCTACATTACTGCATATCTAGAAGAGTGATCGTTCTGGATTACTTTCATTTCACGATTTCATAAGAAACTATAAATTAGTTAAGAATTCGTTTCGAAATGTCATAACCTTTCAACTTGTGAAGAAAACCGGTGCACCATCCCGTATCATATGTATTCTAGATGCCAAAAACAACATCCTGAACTTCTTATCTAAAGCTTGATATACTCTTTTATGAATAATCGTTAAAAGATTAGCAGTTGGCCTAAAGAAGCTAAAGCCATATTGTTAACATTGCCATCATTATTACTACTACTACTACTACTACAATTATTATTATTATTATTATTATTATTATTGCGCAACTGTATCATATGTGGCTCTTTAGATTTTTATTGAGTAAAATTTGTGATAAAATACATACTAAATTTAAGAAAATGTGTTTTTTTAATCGTTTCACCCTAAGCAACTGATGCGCAGGGGGCTACATAAGAGTAAAGGTTTAGACAGGCAGAGAGTGAAGAGGAAGATGGACCAGTTACAAGGGGAGTCAGACAAAGAGCAAGAGAAGCATGGGAGCACAGGTGTGAAGACAGTTGCGAACATAGAGAGAAAGGAAAATATATCCAGGGTGATGTAGAAAGAACTGGAATCAAGTGGATAAGAGATGTGAATTGACATTGCATTTAAATTACTTGAGGTTGTAGCCGTCAGGAAAGCAAGAATATAGAAGAGAGTTCCACAGGCGGGAAGTACGAGAAAACAAGCTGATGGAGTAGAAATATCAGCTGCATTTGGTTGATCTAACGTTAAATGGGTGGTACCCAGTTGCCAGTCTGGTTGCACGAGTAAATTCTTGTGGTGGGGTCACCAGTACGTTCGTCGGAGCAGAAGCCATGAAAATAGTTGTAGAATAGAAGCCACATCCCAACAGTGAGAAAGTGGCTGGAGTCGAGCTGTCAAGTCGGGATCTATCACACTTTGGAGCCTGTCTAGAACACTGAGATGAACTGACCATATATGCCGATTCAAATTATCAACTCTTCCATTCCTGGTATGGGTAGTTTGAAATCAGTTGTTTGAGCAAGTAACCGCATAAAATTGTGCCATATAAGTTTAAAAACTAGTAAATCGAACTCTATCGGAACTTGCCTCCATTGCACTAAAAAAAGAATCGTGAGAGACTCTGGCTTTATTTTTAAATCTTTACTGCATGCAATGAACTGGCCAATCTTTACCACAACCCTATGTTATATTATTCCTTCATATTTGAAATCTCTTGACAGAAAACTACAATCGAAGTTTTCTTGACTTATACGATCTTTGAGATGAAATTGATATGATTGTTATCTATCTGAATATCTCCGGGCGACAAGCCGCCAGCTGTATGCCACTCATTGTTGCTGTGGCGACCAGGGCACTTGCAGTTTTCAATAACTAAGCAAGCTGTCATTGTTCTCCGCCTGAAATCGTTCGGAGAGACTCGAGTACATGTTTAGCGACAGTGTTATTGTATTTTATTGATTTTATTTTAAGCGGGCACATAAGATGTCGTGTTGTATCCAGTGTGTAATGGATACACACAGACATGCAGGGATATTTTTTCTTCTTTTGTCGAAATACAGAGAGTGAAATGTATAATTCTCGGTAACTTTTCTACTCCTGTGTTTCTTTGTTTGTTTCCATCATTTTCTTTAAATTATTTTTTTAATGTTTTGACTGACCAATCACAGCTCGGTTTAGTATTTTCTATAAAATAAAGCAGTTTTTTGTTTGTCTGCTGATCTGTCGAATTCTTTCTTAAATATTGATCAGGAAGTCGAAAATGGTTATTACGTTTATTTTTTTAATTACTGAGAGAACCATCGTCATCATCGTCATCAACAGCCAAGAAAATTGCCCAGAATCTAAGACAAAAATATGCCGAAAAATTTTCGTTAGTCTTCAATAAATTATTATTATTATTATTATAACTACTACTACTGCTACTAATAATAATAATTGCTTTGCTTTCTGTTGTATACACATTTTTCAGGGTTCCAACAAGAGACATAAGGTAAAAAATAACGGCTTCATAACTTTTTTCTCTGAGCATTTTTGTAAAAATAAAAAAACTTTATATCACACACATTTCACGCCCTTTTGCATATTAGCTAAAATAACTGCTTCAGTTTCCTTTCTTGCAACATACAGTTAATTTTAGACCCACTGGAGTCACAGGATGCAATCAATTTGTATTTTTTTCTTTTTTTTAGATTAAGTCATTTGAGGTGGGGTGCTATAATATGAAAATGTTTCCTGGGCGTACAATGTAATTTTATTGGCCTTGAAAAATATTGCGTTATCTGTAATTCTATCAGATTTTTATCACGCCCACACTTGTCTCAACTGTCATATAGTTTTACAATAATAACAGGCAATGTTGTTGCTTGAAAATGCATTCTACTTACCTTATTTTCTTTCGCACGTTTTTTCCGTTTTCAACTGGAAATTTTGCATTATGGGCAGCCCTCTATCAAGACGTATGACCTCAAACCTATACCACTTTTCCTGAGCAAAGCAACGCAAACTTCTGAAGTCATGGGATGCTAGGCTTTATTCAATTTTTCTTAATGTCTGTTTTTAGGTCTAGTCGTAAAGATATCAACTTCCTAATGATAACTAGGACAATAGTAGCCTGAACGTCTAACCTACTGACAACCTCTTTTCTTTTCTTTTTCTACGTTTATGATGGCTGGAAAAGAAGATATGAACTTGGCTTTATGCTTTTGATCTCTCTTGATGGTCAAGATCACTGCTAGAAAAATGGTTGGCTCTTTTTTATAGAGTATAATTGTTTTCAGAGATAACCAGCTTATCACTATAGCAAACACGCGCTCAGGCACATTTGTGTTTCTTTAATACCTTCTTCTTCTTCTTCTATGTGCCCTGTCCCTTCAGGATGTAGGCGATCATGGTTCTCCACGTCTCCCTATTCCTTGTCGATCTTAGTATGTTTGCTCCTGTTGCTCCTGGCAACCCCCGTTCCGTCATCCACCTGATCAGTACCTGCAAATATGTTATCCGCTGCCTTCCTCTGTCTCTCCTTCCTTCTATCTGTCCAGTCAGTATCAGGTTCTCCAGGCTCTCCTTCCTCATTGCATGTCCCAGGAACTTCAGTTGTATCTTCCTGATGCTCAGCATCAATTTCCTTTTTGTTGCCATTCTTTCTAACACTTCGTCGTTGCTTGTATGCTCAGTCCACGATATCCTTAGCATCCTTCTGTAGAACCACATTTCGGCCGCTTCCAGTTTTCTCCTCATTTTCGATGATATTGTCCAGCATTCACAGCCGTATTGAAGAACTGACATCACGTAGCAGTCTAGCACTCTTTTCTTCGTTTCTATTGAGATCTTCCTGTGTGTTAGTATTTTGCTCATCTTCTGGAACGCGTCCTTTGCCATGCCAATTCGCCTTCGGATCTCCGTGTCGCACTTTCCATCTCCTGTTAGAACACTTCCTAGGTACTTAAATTCTTGGACTTGTTTGATTCTGTTATCCCCCACATGTATTTGGCATTTTGGGTTGCGCCTTTTGCTGATGACCATGCACTCAGTTTTCTAAAAGTTTATTTGTAGTCCATTCTTGTCACTCTCCACTGCTACTTTCTGTATGAGGTCTTGTAGTTTCCTTTCCGTGTCCGCAATCAGCACTGTATCGTCCGCATATCTTATGTTGTTCAGGTTGTGGCCTCCAATAACAAATCCTGGCGTGTCATCTAGGGTCCTCAAAATATTCTCGCTGTATAGGTTGAACAAATCCGGTGAAAAGACACATCCTTGTCTTACGCCTTTTTCTATCTTTGTGTATCTACAGAGGTCGTTACCTGTCCATATGCAGGCCGTTTGCTGCCAGTAGAGATTCTTGATTATTCTTATGTCTTTGCCGAAAATGTCGAGATTGCCCAGCATCTCCATCAATTCTTTGTGTCGTATTTTGTCGAATGCCTTCGCGTAATCAATGAAGCACAGGTACAAGTCTTTCTTCATTTGCAATTCCCTTTCAGAGAGCATCCTAATCATGAATATGGCGTTCCTTGTTCCAGTGTCCTTGACGAACCCGCACTGTTCCTGCCCTATCTCTGACATGATTCTGCTTTTCGCTCTATTCATCAGGATTCTGACAATCAGTTTTGTAATGTGACTCATTAAGCTGATAGTTCTGTGTAGTTCGCACTCGTTTGCACCAGGTTTCTTCGGCAGCGCTATAAATATCGACTTGCATAGGTCGTCTGGTATTATTCCGCTGCTATAAATTTCGTTTATTATGTCGGTAATCTTTTCTATGCCATATTCTTCTAAGGTTGTCAGCAGCTCTATCACTATGCCATCTGGGCCAGGTGCTTTGTTTCTGTTCATTTTGGCCATTGCATCTTCCACTTCGGATTTTAATATTTCCGGTCCATCCATCTCCTTGTGTATTCTCGGTTGTTCTCTCTTGTCGCAAAAGAGATCCATTATATATTCTTCCCATCGCTGGAGTATTTCCTCTTTTTCTAATATGATTGTCTCTTCTTTGGATTTTATGCATCCTGTTGAGGAGCAGGTTTTTTGTCCTGTCAGTTCTCTTATCTCTTCATGCATCTCTGCTTTGTTGTTCCTGCTCAGTCTCTCTACTTCTGCACATTTGTTGTTGAGCCATTCCTCTTTGGCTTGTCTGCATTTGTTCCTTATCTCCTTGTGAAGTTTTTGTACTCTGCTCCGTGTCTTGGCGTTATTTTTGTCTCCTTTGCATCATGTGGAGGATCTCTTCGATCATCCACTCGTTTTTTCTTCTGCGTCTGATTGCCTTTGGGGCTATGTTGTTCGCTGAGGTCACCATCGCTTCTTTTAGTGAATCCCATTTTGAGTATCCTTTTCCAATTTGTTCTTCATATTTGTTCCTCACGCTGTTATTATATTCTTTCTGCAGGGCGAGATCGTCCTCTAGCGTGTCGTATTGCAGCCTTGGTGATATGCTGGGCTTCTTCAGTCTTCGGAGTTTCACTTTTAGTTTGCAGATGACTGGGACGTGGTCACTTCCGCAGTCAGCACCTGGGTATGTTTTGCATTGGGCTACTGCATTCCTGAATCTCTTGTTTATCGTTATATAATCTATTTGGTTCTTCGTGTCACCTCCTGGACTTCTCCATGTCCATAAACGCCGTGGGTGTTCTTGGAACCAGGTGTTAGTAATGACCTGGTCATTGGCTGAGCACCATTGGATCCATTTTTCTCCTCTTTCGTTGCGCTCTCCTAGTCCGAAGTTGCCGTTCGTATCTCCTTCTCTATCTTTACCTACCTTTGCATTTAAGTCCCCCATTATTATCCTAACTTCTTGGCTTTTGCACTGAGCCTTAGCACTGTCCAGTATTGAATAGAAAGATTCTATTTCATCCTCCGAGCTTTGAGTTGTTGGCGCATAAACTACTATAATAGCTATATTGAGTTGCCTTCCCCGCAGTTTAACCAAGAGGACTCTCTCTCTGACAGTTGCCAGTAGTCAAGTACCCATCTCTTCACTTGTTTGTTTAGTATTAAAGCGACCCCTTTTTCGTGTTTTCTTGCTGATACGGTAATGGTAAGAACACGTGTGGGGTTTTTTTGGGGGGGGAAGAAGGGGGAGGTAACAGGATTGGTAGGAGCGAAAGGACGCTAACTTTTTTTTTGTTTTTTTTTAGACTGAGAACGAAGAGAGAAAAGAAATTCATTTTAAATTCTATAGAATCCTATTTTTTTATGGTAGCTACAGACAAAAGGAAAAAAATTCAAAATATTGTCATTCTGAAAGAAAATATATGTAATAAAATATACATAGCATAAAGTAACGAACATTTTCTTTAACTAGTCTAAATTCTAAAAACCTCACAGCAGTAATTACGATCAGCATACGTTACCAGTAGTCACAAGAAATATCATGCATATTCGACAGATTGCAGAGGTCTTTTGACTTTCTTTGGTTCTATCAAATTCATACTGATACGGTAATGGTAAGAACACGTGTGGGGTTTTTTTAGGGGGGGGAGGAAGGGGGAGGTAAAAGGATTGGTAGGAGCAAAAGGACGCCACCTTTTTTTGCAAAAAAGTTTAACAAGGAACACGATACAATAAAAAACAAAGAAAACAGGACCATTTGTTAGATAATAACAAGGAACACAGATTAGGAAAAACGGGTAATAATCAATTATAATAATAGTTTGAAAAAGAACATATTTGGACAAATATGCTTTTGCTAGTGTCATCAGAAACGAAATGAACTGAATCATATTAGGATAGGAACGTTTTTAAAAAAATAAAATAAATTCAAGTATATGCAAGCTGATTTTCTAAGAGCCGCTTAGATATGGCACAAGGCCGAAATTATGGAACACCCAGTGAGGATCGAACTCACTACTTAGTTGTAACTTGTTCTAGCGAGACAAGCTTGCTAACTATTACACCATGCCAAGGTGCCCCTTCAAGTATATGTTAGTAAGAGAAACGTGTAAGAGGATTTTTTAAGAGGTGATTTACATTGATAAATGTAGAAAAACATTATCTTAATCTAGAGGTTAGGCTCAGGGCTCGAATCCTTTCATACACCCAACTTAGAAAAACGTGCTGAAATATTGTTCAAAACTAATTTGCAAGCAGTACAATTAAAGACTGATTTAAATATTTTAGACAAGTCAGTGACTTATTTTCTATGTCACTGCTCCTTTTCTTTGTCACAGTCCCATCGCTACCCGGAATAAGAAATGGAAGAAACGAGTTCAAATTACAGTCGGATTCGTTGCATTCACTTACACACAAATACTTTTAGCAAAAATACAGTGATTCCCTAAACGCGGCTTAGATGTTGCACCAAAGTATGGGTATCCCCAGTGAGGATCGATGTCAATACTCGGTTATAATGGTTCTAGCGAAATTACCTTCCTATTTAGTATAACACATCGAAGTACCCCTTTCAGGAAAGGGATGAACCCAAAGATGTGCGGCGGATATCAGTGTGAAATGAGAAGTCGCAGAGCAATTTGTTGCATTCACTTACGAGCAAATACCCTTGGGAAATGTATTAATCTGATCTTTGTTCCACCAACTATGGGTTAAACAGCTAGGAAGATTGAGTTTTATAGTCTTGTTTGGCAACCAGTCAACCGCAGAAAGCTACAGCAGAAAAATCATCTGTCCAGTCAGTCATGTTTCTTTTGATACATGATTGCCCAAACGTGTATCACGTATCGCAAATAAATAGCTGATGAATTCATATTTTCTCCTTTTTTTAAAGGGGAAAAACCATTGTTATTCAAAGAAAAACATTGCTAGTGCAACATTTAATCGAAAATAAAAAAAATCTATTCTTATAATGCGAAATATATTTTGATTTTAAATAATTAAGAACGTGTTGATAATCCGCGAAAAAAAACAAAAACAAATCAGTCAATGGATCACTGATTCCTTGATAAATATAATAAACCTTTCATTCCTGAAAGACAACAGCTCAAAGTTTTATAACAAAAACTCACATTGCTACGCTAAGTCCCCATGGTGGGGCCCCCCCCCACATATCCTCGGTATTCTTTTGGTAAGAAAGATATCCAACTCAGGAATTGGCTTTAGAAGAACCCACCTTTTATGTGCTGTGTTCCTTCAGGCCGTAGGCGATCATGGACTTCCACTTGGCTCTGTCTCTAGTCGCTCTCAATATTTTTTTTTCTCTTGGTATTACTTCTAAACCCCGCTTCACAATTCATTTGCTCAGACCTAACAAGTACGCCTTGTAGTACTTTCCCTTGTCTCTCCTTCCCTTTATAAGGCCAGTGAGTATTAAATTCTTCAGTCCCACCTTCCTCATTACGTGTCCCAGGAACCTTATTTGTTTCTTCTTGATATTTAGTATAAGTTTTCTTTTCATTTGCATCATTTCAAACACCTCATCGTTGAACACAGGCTCCGTCCATGGTATCCTCAGTATTCTTCCGTAAAACCAAGTTTCTGCTGCCTCACGGCTCTTCTTCATCTTTGATGAGATCGTCCTACATTCACTTCCATACATAAGGACAGATACCAATCCAGCACTTTTATCTTTGTTTCTAATGAGATTTTCCTGTCTTTCTGTACTCTGGTTAGCTTCTGAAATGCGTCTTTTGCTACGTCAGTGCGTCATTCGATCTCCATGTCACCCTTTCCATCCTCTGTCAAAAGAGTTCCCAGGTATTTGAATTTTTTACTTGTTTTATTTTAGTTTCTCCGACTTGTAGTTGTCATATTGGGCTCCTCTTTTGCTGATGATCATACATTCAGTTTTCTTGAGGTTTATGCTCAGTTTTTTTCTTCTGTAGAAGGTCCTGAATTTTCCTTTCCGTGTCTGCTATTAGCACCGTGTCATCCGCTTATCTGATATTGTTGAAATTGTGACCACCAATCACAAATCCTGGCAAGGCTTTTATTTCTATCAAAAATTTCTTTGCTGAACAGGTTGAAAAGATCTGGTGAGAAAACACATCCTTGTCTTTTTTTTTTTTTTTTTTATAAGCGTTTCACCCCGAGCAAGGCATGTCACTGCCACTACTGTGCAGGGGGCTACGTAGAGAGGAGAAAGGCTGGTTAAATATAGGACATAACAGAGGGTGGGTGATAGGCGGGTGAGGATACCGAGAATGAGGGTTGGGTAGATGAGAGTGTTGTGAGAATAGTTGGGAGTTAGTGTGATAGGAGGTGTCTATTGACCCTACATTTAAACACCTGGAGATTGTAACTGTCGGGAAAGCAGACTTGTGGAAGGGAGTTCCACAGGCGGGAAGCGCGAGAAAAGAAGCTGTTGGAGTAGAATTTACGGTTACATCTTATTTGTTTCGTCCCCCTGGTTCTCACCCGCTTGCTCGGCCGCTATTGCCCACCGGAACCATTTCTTCCGGCTCTATCGAAGCTGCTCGTCGAACCAAAACAGGCGCCTTTTCACCTCAGCACGGAACAAGTGCAAAAAAGTACTGAACGAAGCCAAGAGGGCGTTTGCTACCAGAATTAGGCAACGCATAGCATCCTCTAAGTTTGGCTCCAAAGATTACTGGCGTCTCTGCAAAAGCGTGCTCAGCAGGAACAAGACTTCAATACCCCCACTAATCAATGAATTTGAAGTTCTCACCTCCCCAGCCGACAAGGCTGAGTGCTTCGCCCGTAAATTCTCAACCAATTCGACACTGGACTCGTTAGGAATACCTACACCAGACTTCCCACCCAGAACTAAGGCTCAACTAAATAACGTCCTCATCTCGCCCTCGCTGGTCGCCAAGATAATTGCGCAACTTGACCCACACAAAGCGAGCGGCGGTGACGGAATCCCAGTCATAGTACTGAAGAAATGTGCCCCAGAACTCTCCTCTGTCCTCTCTAAACTCTATAACCTCTGCCTATCTGCTTCCTGCTTTCCTGCCTGTTGGAAGTCCTCCTGCGTAGTACCTATATTTAAGAATTCTGGCGAGCCCTCGGACCCCGCCAATTACCGTCCTATTAGTCTCCTTCCAATCTTTGGCAAAGTTTTCGAAGCCATTATCAACGCCGAGGTGATTCAGCACCTTATGACCAACGGGCTTCTCTCTGACAAACAGTACGGGTTTCGCTTCACCAGGTCTACTGCTGATATGCTAACGACCATTACCGAGTACATATACCAGGTACTCGACAAGAATGGTGAAGCCCGAACCGTTGCCTTGGATATCTCCAAAGCATTCGACAGGATCTGGCATGCTGGCCTCTTGTGCAAACTGCGGAGCTATGGGATAACTGGACATCTGTTTGACCTCATCCAGTCCTTCCTCTCTAACCGCACATTAAAGGTGGTATTAAATGGGCATGCCTCCCAAAACTACCAGACGAACGCGGGCGTCCCTCAAGGTTCTATCCTAGGTCCCACGCTATTTCTGATCTACATTAATGATCTCCCCGACACCATTAGATCCCAAGTTGGCATGTATGCCGACGACACAACAATCTACTCCCGCATCGATCAGAAACCAGGTCTGGACGACAAAGTGAACCTCGCTGCCGCACTGGAAAGGGACCTCCAATCCGTAGTGACCTGGGGTAGGAAATGGTTGGTAAATTTCAATGCCTCCAAAACAAAGCTGTTATCAACTAACCACCATAGACTATCGCATCTACCTCCCATTAGCATGGGACAGGCTAGCCTCCCAGAGAGTAAAATACTACGCCTCCTTGGCCTTACACTCTCGGCGGACCTCAAATGGAATGACTATATTGAATCCATTGCCAAATCTGCTGCTATGAAAGTCGGCTCTCTGTGCAGGGCCCGGAAATTTTTCCCACCTGAAACTATTCTGCACATATACAAATCTACCATCCGCCCGTGTATTGAATATTGCTGCCATATCTGGTCGGGTGCCCCTGCTGCTCTCCTTGGGCTTCTTGTCTTACACCCCCTTTCCATTTTTGCATATCTGCTGTGTTCACATTTTGTCTTTTCCGAAAATGTTGAGGTTGTCGAGCATCTCTATCAAGTTTTTGTGTCGTACTTCTTTGCGTTGTCAATAAAGCATAGATAAAGGTCCTTCTGCGTCTGCATTGCGCATTTAGATAGCATTCTGAGCATGAATATTACATTCCATGTTCCGGTATCTTTAACAAAAAGCCACATTGTTATTTTCCTATCTCTGGTCCTATTCTGCTGTGTGCTCTGTTCATCAGAATCCGGGTGATATAGTTTTGTTATGTGGTTCATTAAATTGATTTTTCAATAGAGTTCACATTTCTTTGCACGTGGCTTCTTAGGCAGTGTTATGAACATTAATCTGCTTACGTTTTCCAGTATATTGCTGCTGTTGTAGATTTCGTTTATTATTTCTGTTAATCTGTCTACTCCAAAACCTTCTAGGGACATCAACATCTCTATCATAATCCCGTCTGGTCCGGCTGTTAGTTTCTAGTGAAATACCAACCAATACATTTATCTTCTGAAAAAAATGATATGATCACATGACTGGTCAAATAAGATCATATTTTTTTATATAATTTTTCATGTTATCATATTATATTTTATATAATTTGTCATAGGATCATCTTTTTTTTAAAATAATTTTTTCTGTGATCATATCTAAACTTATTTATAAATAGAAATTTGTCTCTGTGTGTGCATGTGTGTTTATGTGTGTGTATGTGCGTCCGTTACCTATAGACTCTGAAACGACTGAACCGATTGTCTTGAAAATTTACACAGTTGTACTATAAACGTCTGCGAGTGTTCTTAGCTAGGTTTTGTGTCAAGGTACACCCGATAAATATCGAAAATCGATAATCGAAACAATCGGATTATAGACGGAGTGGTCCGATTTTAATCAAATTTGATACACTCATAGGCAAAGACATAAGAAACGATATTCAGAAGTTTCAAGGTTGCAGTTCTTACAATAGTGCAGAAGATTATATATATATATATATATATATATATATATATATAGGAAAGAATATTAATAAAAAGTTTTGAATTTGAAAATGTACTTTTTTTTAACAGTATTTGTTTATTTTTATTATATTTTATATTTCAGACCGCCCTCGGTCCTTCATCAGAAACAACTGATTTTTAAATTTGAATTAGAAACGTATTTCACGATAGCGTTCGAATATTTTTTGTTTACATCACGTGGTGTGTTTGTTCACAACATGCGGCATGTCCGTAGAGAAAGTCTGTTTGTTTTAGATAAAAATTTCTTGGAATATCTGAAAAAAAATTTTTTAGCTATTGAAATATTTGTAAAGATTCAACACACCTAAGTCCCTATTTAACCCTAGCTTGTGTGTATTTAATTTTAAAATCCAGTATGTTTCTTTCTTTCTGCGTGTGTATGTAGAACTAAAATTGGAGTCTATTAGTAAACATTTGCAATTTTCTAAAGTATGATCAGGTTGATTAAAATGGGCTGCAATTGGGGAGTATACATTTTTTGTCGTATATCTAGTTTGTGATTATTGAAGCGAAATCTAAAGCTATTACCGGATTCGCCGATATATCCACTGATGGGGCAAATTGAGCAGAAGAGAAAGTAGATGATGTTTTTGCTGTCACAAGTAAGGTTTGGTGGGTGTAATTTTATTTTGGTGTTGGGTACAGAGAATGTTTTGTCTGTTATTAAATGTTTACAAATTAAACAGCGAGGCTTCCCACATTTTAAATTCCCTGATAGGTTTGTATTATTTAAATATCTATTTAAATTTATCTAAATATACTCTCACCCAAGAAGAAACCTCTTTATTAAATAAAGGATTAACATTCTGCCCCTCACAGCCACTAAACCCTCTAAACCTCTGCTACGATATGGAAAAATACCTTCGTAGACTGAGACTAAAAGAATATTTCTCAGACAACAGATCCACTTCTAATGACAACAGCGATAAACAATCATACTCCAAATTTCCTCTTACGAAAAATAATACCCTATGGACTCCACCAAGCGGACGCAACCAACACTTGGATCAATACGCCAACAAAGCCAGACAACACATGGACAACTTCTTAAAAAATAAAGGACACCAAACAAAAATACACAACCTATCTAAAGTAGAACACCAAGCCATCTATACACTTAAGAACAACCGAAACATAATTATCGTACCAGCCGATAAGGGCGGAGCTATAACCATCTTAGACACTAACAACTACATTAAAGAAGCAGAATCACAACTTCAAAATAACAAGTTCTATGTACCCTTACCTCTAGATCCGACTAGCACTTACAAAACAGAATTATCACTTCTCATTCAGAACCTGAATCATGACATAAAAAATAAAATAAAATCTTTTATTCCTGAGAACCCCAAAACAGCAACATTCTATACTATCCCAAAACTACACAAACTCCCCAAAATCATTTCAGAAAAACACCCTAACACCTCTTCATCCAACCCACATCAAGCAAATAATGAAGAAATCTACAAAATTTCAAAAGAACTTAAAATCACACCACCTGGCAGACCCATAATATCAGGCATTGGTACCCTCACAGAATTTATATCTGGATACATAGACAATATCCTAAAACCTTTATTACCTGACATACCTAGTTATATTAGAGACACTACTGACTTTCTCAACAAGTTACAAAGCATTAATTTAGTCCTAGGTGATAATATCATAGTAACGATGGATGTTACGTCTCTGTACACGAACATTCCACATGTTGAAGGAGTAGCAGCTTGCCATGAGTTGCTTAAAAACAAATTACCTAACAACCAAATCACAGATTTATGCCAATTAATAAATTTCATCTTAACACACAATAATTTTAAATTCAGCAACAAACACTATTTACAGATTAGTGGCACAGCAATGGGCACGAAAATGGCACCTAGTTATGCCAATATCTTTATGCATATTTTAGAAAAAAAGATACTAGACAGTTCACAATACAAACCATCACATTATTTTAGATACATTGATGATATTTTCTTAATATGGACTCATGGATTAGAAAAATTAAAAAACTTCTTCACTTTCTGCAACAACTTCCACAATACAATCAAATTTACCATGGAGTACTCATACACATCCGTCCATTTCTTAGACGTCATGGTAAAATTGAATAAACATACACTTTCCACCAGTCTATACAACAAACCCACAAACCAACATAAATTCCTACACTTTAACAGTTGCCATCCCCTCAAATTAAAAAAATCTATCGTATACAGCTCATTTATTAGAATAAAACGCATTTGCTCAGACCATCCAGATTTTCTAAACAACATTAACAACCCAATAAAACAGTTTCTAAAATGTAAATATCCAATAAAAATAATAAAGGAAGCACTACATAAAACCATCCACATAGATCGTAGCACACTTCTCACATACAAAAAACGAAAAGATAACAACCGAATTCCCACGGTTTTTAACCATAATCAATATTCCTACACACTTATCAAAAAATTAAAAAATGATTACAGGAACCTCCAATCAAACAAAAACATCAAAGACATTTTCGATAAACCACCCATAAATGCAAAGAAACAAACACCCAACCTATCAACAATCCTCACTTCTAACAAATATTTAAATAATACAAACCTATCAGGGAATTTAAAATGTGGGAAGCCTCGCTGTTTAATTTGTAAACATTTAATAACAGACAAAACATTCTCTGTACCCAACACCAAAATAAAATTACACCCACCAAACCTTACTTGTGACAGCAAAAACATCATCTACTTTCTCTTCTGCTCAATTTGCCCCATCAGTGGATATATCGGCGAATCCGGTAATAGCTTTAGATTTCGCTTCAATAATCACAAACTAGATATACGACAAAAAAATGTATACTCCCCAATTGCAGCCCATTTTAATCAACCTGATCATACTTTAGAAAATTGCAAATGTTTACTAATAGACTCCAATTTTAGTTCTACATACACACGCAGAAAGAAAGAAACATACTGGATTTTAAAATTAAATACACACAAGCTAGGGTTAAATAGGGACTTAGGTGTGTTGAATCTTTACAAATATTTCAATAGCTAAAAAATTTTTTTTCAGATATTCCAAGAAATTTTTATCTAAAACAAACAGACTTTCTCTACGGACATGCCGCATGTTGTGAACAAACACACCACGTGATGTAAACAAAAAATATCCGGACGCTATCGTGAAATACGTTTCTAATTCAAATTTAAAAATCAGTTGTTTCTGATGAAGGACCGAGGGCGGTCTGAAATATAAAATATAATAATAATAAACAAATACTGTTAAAAAAAAGTACATTTTCAAATTCAAAACTTTTTATTAATATTCTTTCCTATACATATTAAGACAGTATACGTGGATGATCATCACTATATATATATATATATATATATATATATATATAATGCAAGATGTTTGTGTGTGTGTGTTTATCTGCCTGTATGTCTGTATTTTTTTCAGCCCTTTTATTTCTGTTTTTGCTTCGGGTTTGGCTTTAAGTATGTATAATTGTAGTTCTTAATCTCAGCCATGATACCATTTACTCAGAACGACTTATTTAGCCTTCAAAATTCAGTTTACGACGAAAAAGTTTATTTGATTTCGATAACAGGAAATCAAAATTTAACTTACATCCATTCATTTTTCTTTCAGTCTACGGTTTCGCTTTAACTGGAAACAACTATTGCTTTTTAGTCTTTTGTACCAGCGTCCAAAGAGTCTGAGCTCTAGGACCATGGATTAGTTTTAAAGCTTTCATTACATCCGAGCAACGCCGGGCTATACTGCTAGTAATTTATATATATCAACGATTTATGAAATGAAAAAATTCTCCAATGAGAATTGATCCCATTAATATTCATAATATTCCAATATTACTGCTCCAGGAATTGCGTTATTTCTGTATTTATCCAGATATATGATATAAGCCATCATTTTTCCGGTACAAATCTCTTGTAATCGCCATCAGTATTAGCTTGGAGCCTTTCATTTAATTTCTCTTCGAAACAGCCTCTAAAAGCTTAACTGGGATAAAAATAAAAATGAAACACCATTCAATATATATAAAACAAAACTTTTTTTTTCATCTTATCGTTAAAACTGTTTTTCCTCCTGACACAAGGAACAATTCCACTATCCGCGCGGCTTCATCGACTGAGTCTCAAGTTCACTGCTGATATTAGGCGAGTCATCCACCATCTTTGGCTAGTTGAAATCGGAGGAGAGAGAGAATGATGCCCGCTTCCCCGACAGCTACAATCTCCAGGGGTTTAAATGTAAGGTCAATAGACACCTCCTAACACATTAACTTGCATCTATTCTCTCCAACACTCTCACCATCAAACCAACCCTCATTCTTGGTATCCTTACCCGTCTATCACCCTCCTTCTGACATTACCAATATCTAATCATCCTTTTTCATCACTTCCTCACTCCTCTGTAACCCCCAGCGCAATAGTGGCAGTGGAATGCCTTGTTCGGGCTGAAACGATTAAATATATATATATATCAAATGGGATTCATCTATGCAATCAATCACTAAAATGTCAGTCATTTAAGGGCCATACATGATACGTGGTTGTGCGATCATATCTCAAAAGAGACATAACTGATTAGGCAGAATATTTTCCTGCATTAGGTTGTCATTACTTTCTGCGCGAGACTGATTGTCAACCAAGGCTATAGATCCCAACCCATCCTGCTATTTAATCCGGCGACGGATCAATAACTTAATTAACAGAATGCAACGAGCTCAGCTGGAATTCGAACTCTGCTCTCTGATTTCTTGTTCCGAACTGATATCCACTGCACCACAACGCACATCCCCATTGTAACATTTTTAAAAGAAACTAAATCTTTCTGTCGTGCTTCATTTTTACAAGAATTAGACTCGACTAAATATAGAATATTAGTCCCATATTCTAGGCTGGTGCTACTCATTCCTCATTTTCCAGCATTGGTAGACTTTTTCCCACAGATGCAACGTTGCAATCTTGTCGCAAATTTTCAGATGAGCTTCATTCTCTATTCCCCCCAGTTTATACTTCCGAACACCCTTACAGCTGAGACATGACATACTAAACCCAAGAAGAATCACCTTTATTTACCCCGTGTTCAAAAACTCAAGTTCTACTAAAACTTGTTTTCCCAAGAACTGCCACTTAATGAAACAAAGACCTTTGGGGTTCTTTCCATGAGCACTAAAACCTTTACCACATTATGTCAAGAATATCCTCTTATCCTCCTTATCCTCTGATATATCCCGGGAGGGGATAATCAGGGAAAAGAATAGTGCAAGAATAATACTTAACAATGAAGATAGATTATAAGAGGTTTATTATACCACAGTACAATAAACCAATAAACCAATAGACAATACAAGAACACCAACGAATAGTAACAAGTACAACAATCAAGTAGACAATGTCTCTGCCTAGGACGTATGCGCCCGTCTAGTGAAGAATGCTCTCGTCTACTGACGTATGCTCCCATCTAGTGACGATGGCAATATTTACCAACCTTCCCACGCAAGGCTAGATGTGACACAAGGTCTATTTATTGTAGGTCTTCCCGGCCATATAGCCAGGCCAAAAAATATCTATCTATTTTTCCCCAGTCGTGATTCTACCCTTCGGCTGAACCACGACTGGGTTAATACTCTCTGCTCAGAAGCAGAGAGCGCTCTCTAACCGAAGGGAGAGAGCTGACAGTGTCATAGAGTTGTCAGTCTAGTGACGATGGCTCTCGTCTAATGACGTATGTTCTAGTCACAGTCTTTTATAGACCGGACCAGATCCATTCCGGAGTAGGATAGGATATTCCTCTACAACATCTTCATAAGCTTTCCCTCCTACCATCTCACTTATATTTATATCTCATTCATTATTCAGTTAGTGAAATGCTATACGTTATACATGCTTAGGCGATCATGTCTCTTTCGATCCATGACTGACAAAATAGAAAATTTTCCTGCCATTTCCTTCTGTGGTAAACTAGTTGCTAACCAGGGCTATAAAACCTAATCTATTCTGCTATTCAACCCATAACTGAAGGGCGAAGAGATGGATTGATACCTTTTCTAAAGATATTTGCGTGTAAGTGAATGCAACGAATTAACTTGGAATTCGAACTCAGCTCTACCGATTTTTCATTCCGAGACGATATCCATTACACCACAAAGCACACCATTCATCATTTTATAAATAAAGATTATAATTTTAAAAATAAAGATCTACTTTGAGTAGCTCTTTTTTGTATTGGGTTATTTTGTTTTATTGAAAAACAATGGGCTGGTTGAACATGCAGACAATCTGGGAAGTATTGGGCCATAAACTCGCCAAACTAAAGATACTACTGGAGTTTCTGTAACAAGTCGGTTTGACAACGTGAACGTGCTCACACGCGGTCAAACTGACTTTTGACTTCAGAGTCCTTCTAGATTGTCAGCTTACGGCTATATCACGTTTAATACACCAGTTCTCGCTCGATCACCGAAGTTAAGCAACGTTGAGCCTGGTCAGTACTTAGATGGGTAACCGCTTGGGAATACCAGGTGCTGTAAGCGTTTAGTGATGGATATGCGTTGTGGTGCAGTGGATATCGGCTCAGAAAGAGAAATCGGTGAGCCGAGTTCGAATTCCAGTTGAATACCCTGCATTCACTTAAGCACTGGTACCCTTGGGAAAGGTATTAATCTGTCCGTTTTATCCAGTTATGGGTTAAATAACAGGGTGGGACTTGAGGACCCTGCCCTTAAAAACAAATCTCAATGAATCTTTATACTCTAAAAGAAAAAAGTATTACTAGACACAAAACTTATATAAAAAACAACAATAGATTTATTGTTGAAAGAAAAAGGTATTACCAGCAATAAATAAATAAAATTTAGCTGCCAATAAATGACCCGCCGAGGTTGATATGCCATAAAACAAACCAACCAACCTTCTAGATTGGTTGTTTTTCAAAATTAGAAAAGCCTGTCAAACCTGCTAGTTAACCTATATGTGATGAGAGAATAAATGGTTTTATTCCTTCTGCCCTACGATCAGTCAGTTAAGTGCCATACGTGAAACACGCTTAGGCGATCATGTCTAGAAGAGACATGACTGACTGGGCAGAAGATTATAACGCAGTAGGTTGTCATTGCTTTCTGCGGTAGACTGGTTGCCAGCCAAGGCTATAGAACCCAATCTGTCCTACTGTTTGACCCAAAACTGCAGGGAAGTGACGGATTAATACCTTTCCCAAGGGTATTTGTGCGTGAGTGAATGCAATCGATTCAGCTGGAATTCGAATTCGGCTCCCCGATTTCTCGTTCTGAGCCCATATCCACTGCACCACAACGCACATCCTGTAATAATTAGCCCTAGAGTATTAATGAGAAAGCGAAAGCAACAGCTTGGGACGCAATTAGAACCCGGTTCAGTAGTCTCATTTCCGGTATTGATAACCGATCAGCTACCCAGACGCAAGTGATGTTCACAATTTTTTGCTTTTTCTGTCTCTCTCTTCCCACTCAGGATTCCTGTTCGAGCGTTTTTCTTTTATTCTTTATTTCAACTATATACACTTAAAAACGCATTTTTTAACTTCTTTTTGTTTTGCACAAATCGCAATCTTTTGCTGTGTAGACTGTCCTTAGCAATTACTCAGTAGCTTTTCAGGCTAAATTAAGCATCTACGATAAGACGTGACAGTTTATATGTCAACAAACTTATTGCAAGGTCTCAAAATATTTAATCACACGCGGTTGATTTTGTCTAGTATTGATTTTTCTTTTATCTGCGGCGTCATCTACTTTGTGTGGCACTTTGTCTCTCCTCAGAGTTTAACTCTTTGCAATCGCTTTATTCTTACCTTGCCGCACAAACATGTTTTCTAACCATATCTTCCCCAAGCGAGGCTTGACTGTCACTAGTGTGCAGTAGATTACAGAGAGAGAGAGAGAGAGAGAGAGAGAGCGGTGGGTTACGGGGGCTTTTAAAAAAGTATAAAAGATGGATGAAATTCAGGACGATAGATGGCAGTAGACGTTTCATTTAAACTTTTGAAGGTGATATTTACTCTTCTCCCCCACTTAAAAGAGAGGCGACACAAGGCCTCCATCCAATGTAGGGGAACCCGAGCGCGCACACCCAGGCACCGGTCAAAACACCACCCATCCAACGCGTTGGACAGGTCCAAAACCGGTCTTATTTGGTCATTTAGGACCCCCAGGTGGTTGTAGCT
>JBBBDQ010001127.1:6492500-6645000 GCA_037127315.1 Ascarosepion bandense
AGAAGAGGCACAGGGAAGACACGTCACGCCGGTGAGAGAGATACTGCAGGCGGTCAGCCAAGTCGGTATCAATCACATTACAGATTCTTCGCTGTATTTTGTCAAGAACCCCGAGGAGAATAGAAGGGGTGGGAGTGGAACAGAACTAGACACCCTTTAGGAAGAAGAAAGGACAATAAAAGAACATGTTTTGAGGAGAGAGAAGGTGATTATTGGGTTTGCATGCAAATTCTTTAAGATTGTAGACAGAAGAAAGACAAACAGAAGAGACTTCCATGGGTTAGAATTGCAAGAAAAAATTATTATAATAGAACATAGCCATTCTAGTAGCACAGTTAAATTCACATTATCGAATTAGCAAGAAAGAGAATTCTTTATAATAATTCCCTGGAAAATATTCACAGAAAAGACAAAAGGATGTCACATCACGGCATCGTGAAAGTAAAGAAAAGTCGATATACCAGGTCTAGACAAATTATATTAAAGATCCTTCTTTGGATTTTGTCCAGTATCTCAAGATATATATCAAGAGCAACTGAATTCTGATATGAAAAATTGTTTGCCACAATACAGTGAATCAAACTACTTAACAGTAGACCTACGAATTGATTCAATATAATCCATAATTTATTTCTACTTATAAATTTTAATTTCTTAAAGCTATAGTTGACCACCAGATCAAGATTTTCTATATATTTTCTGTAGCATATAAACTATTTCAAGAATAACTATTCGGTTTCTTTGTCTGTCGAATCAGTAAAACATCTGCTTGTCCGCAGGTTCATCAGACATCTTGTCTATTGTAAAATTCTTTGCTGGAAAAATGCTACAAACCTGAAAATGCAAATCCAGATAGTTTGAAAATGGTCAAAAATCTAATATTTTTACTTCAAATTCGTATACATAAATAGGAGATATGCAAGTGACACAGTGTTGATAACAGAATACAGAAAGAAGACTACAAAAGCCCTCACAAAAGGGAATGAAGAATAATGTCTTAAACATCAAGTGCAAGAAGACAGAATGCATGGTTGCTAGCAAAAGAATGCGCCAAAAACAGCAAATTACAAATCGGAGAATATATATATATATATATATATATATATATATATATATATATATATAAGTCATCCACATACAAGCCTGTTTTGTTGTATCACAGCTCATCAGTGTGGCTGAACACATCCACTTGCTTCTGGCCGGGATCGAAACTCGACCGATTTGGTATCAGTCGGGGTCGCTACTCCCAAATCCATAAGCGCATGGACTTACAGAAGGGACATTTTAACGTGTTGTATATAATCAGTGTATACACACACGCCAGTCACCCAAAGAACTCAATTCATATATATTTACAGAAATAAATACACTGTGGTCTTTATTATAATAGAAAGAATATATAAAAAACAGACAAGTTTACTTAAGAGGAAACCTCAAAGTTTGTTTATTTAAGATTTTTAGTGTATTTAAAATTTTTGAATGTGTCAGAGTTAAACAGATAGAACCACCTGCTTTTGTTTTTTAATCAAACTTGTTTGGATTAATAAAGTCAGTTAATTGCCATATATAACATATATATATATATATAAGTGGGCGATCATGTTTCCTCCGAAACATGACTGACTAGACAGAAGATTTTTCCTGAAATATATTGTGATTACTTTCTGCGGTAGACTGTTAACCATAACTATAGAACCCAAATGATTCAACTCATAGCTGGAGAGAGAAGAGATGGATTAATAAGTATATATATATACGTAAGTATATATATATATAGTCATCCGCAGACAGATCTGTTTTGCTGTATCCCAGCTATTCAGTGCGATTAGACATCCGATTGCTTCTAGCCAAGATTGAAACCAAACCGAATTGACATCAGTCGACGATTCGACCTCTGAGGTATGAGGGCTCGGTAGAGGAAAATTGACTATCGTGTTATATACAATGTAAACACACGCCAGTAGCTGAGAGTGTTCAAATTCATTACTTGATGAACGATGCGTATATACGCATCGTTCATTCAGCAATGAATTAGCCTCCTGCTACCGAACGCCCATAGCTCAGAGGTAGAATCGCCGACTGCCGCCAATTCGGTCGGTTTTCAATCCTGGGTGGGAAGCAATCTGACATCTAACCGTGCTGGTGAGCTGTGATACAACGAGGCGGATCTGTCTGCAGATGACTGTATATATCTAAACTTATTTACAAATGGAACTTTGTCTCTGTGCGTCTGTATGTGTCTGTATGTGTGTGTGTCCGTTACCCATAGACTCCAAAACGGCTGAACCGATTTTCTTGAAAATTTACACAGTTGTACTAGAAGCATCTGCGAGTGTTCTTAGCTAGGTTTTGTGTCGAGGTACCCCGGATAAATATCAAAAAATCGATAATCGAAAAATTCGGATTATAGACGGAGTGGTCCGATTTTAATAAAATTTGATACACTCATGGACAAAGACATAAGAAACGATATTCAGCAGTTTCAAGGTTGCAGTTCTTACAATAGTGCAGAAAATCGACAATATATATATATATATATATATATATATATATATATATATATATATAAGGCAAGATGTTTGTGTGTGTGTCTGTTTATCTGTCTGTATGTCCTTTATAGAAATCCACAATTTTTATCCGATTCTCACCAAACTTCACACAAATATTCTTTAAGCTGAGTCTGAGCTCCAGAACCATGGATTAGTTTTAAAGTATTCATTACCCCCGAGCAACGCCGGGCTATACTGCTAGTATATATATATATATATATATATATATATATATATATAAGCTTGTTCATTATTGCCAAATATATATCTGCATACAAAGCGAAATTTTAACCTTAAAAGGTGTTCGTAATTTTATCTAAATTTTTTCGCTATGCTGTCTTTATAATTAAAAAAAAATTAGCTTATTGAACTGGCAATTTTTTAATTACTGTTATATTTATATTAATTTTATCTTTACTTATGAACATTACTCTGAAAAATTTAACCATATTTATATTTTATTTGATATTTTTAATTTGGATTTAGATTTTTTACATTATTATTTTACATTATTTTATTACATTATTTACATTATTATTTACATTATTTTTTACATTATTTTACATTATTTTTACATTATTACATTATTATTTAAATTATACATTATTTACATTACATTATTATTTTATGTTGGTTTTGATATTTTTTCATATTTACTTTATTTTAGTTTATTTTATCTTTTCCAACGTTTAAATTTTTATTTGCTTCTTTTTTGTCTTTTTTTTTGTCTTTTATCTTTTTATCTTTCTTTTTTCAGTTTTTTGTTACATGTCTGTCTTTCAGTGGCAAAACATAGAAATACTACCGTCTATGAGTCATACACACATCATTTTTTAAAATGTTATAACCTCCCACCTCACTTAATTCATTTCAATGGATGAACTGTTTGCTCTAATTTTTTATTTATTTGTAAATTTTTATTTATTTTTTATTTTATTTTTTAACTCTCCTCTATATATATTACCAAATAAATTAGCCACATTTTATTGGTTGATGATGGTGTTTTAACACCGAATCTTTAAAACTACTGAGTTGGAGTATGCTATTCTTATAATAAGAATAATAATTACGATATATTTATGATCTACTTTTGTACTGAGGACTTTTTAAAAGTAAATATCTAACTGTGGAATTTACTTCCATTAGTAACTATTATTTATATAACACACACACACACACACACACCTAAGTGGGAAGTCGTTGCTTGGGGGGCACTAACCTATGGGTAAAGAAGCTTGGATTAGTTCCACCACGGAATTCGTGAGGAGCGGCGCACTTCATCGAGCTTAATTCGTTACCTCTTCGTCACCAGGGCCCGTGGTACAGTTGGCATAACATCAGATTAACAACCACAACTGTCTGGTTTCGATTCTTAGTAGGGGATGCGCACTGCTGATGAGTCCCAAATATAGGACGAAACGGCCGTCCAGTGCTTTCTGTTGAAGCTCGATGATTTACTTAATGTATATATATATATATGGTAAAATGCATATTCGTCAAGAGTCAGTTAAGTGCCATACGTGAAACACGCTTGGGCGATCATGTCTCGAAAGAGACATGACTGACTGAGCAGAAGATTATCCCGCAGTAGGTTGTCATTGCTTTCCGCCGTAGAATGTTTGCCAGCCAAGGCTATAGAATCCAATCTGTCCTGTTGTTTAACTCCTAACTGGAGAGAAGTGACGGATTAATACCTTTCCCAAGGGTATTTGCGAGTAAGTGAATGCCTGGAATTCGAACTCGGATCCACGATTTCTCGTTCCGAGCCGATATCCACTGTACCACAACGCACATCCTCAAGAGACGAAACCAAAATCTGTAGATTGTGGTAGTTAATTATTAATATCTCTGTTTTTCGATTATGTTGAACAAAAACACAACTGGGTGTGTCTGAACAAGCCGTTGAAAGATTGCATTTGAGAATAGTGGAATATGTGGTTGGTTTTGGTGGCTAAAACTCAATCAACCTACAGAAAACGTAGCACCCACCCATGAAGTATTGTAGAATGTGGTCTTTAATTGTCAATATCTCCCCAATGTTTGTACTTCTATTTATTTTTCATTAGAAAATGTGTGAAAAGAAAGCATACTGAATTTCATTAGATAAAATGCACTTTAAAATAAGATTTTAGAAGAGTCATCTTACACCGCGTATGTAACACAAAACCTAAATTTTAATTTGCCAATTTGTGGGTCGTCTTATGGGCTCATTCAACTTTTACATAAACATATGCAATATATGTTCATTATTGTTGTACACAATGGCTTTTTGCTACTTATCGAGCGGCTTTTTGTGTCAAATTTCTTTAGATTATGATGCGAAAACGTTTTCAACGAACACTTGTAACTGATTTTCAGTACAAAAAATTTCCTTTATCAAGGTATTATGCAATGATAAAAATGGCAATAATCTGTTTAGTGCAAGATCAGTTAAATAGAATGAATGAGAGTGACAGACCAAAGCTTAAGTTTAAGGGAAAATAATTATCAATTAATATTTTAGTTGGTATTCGTTTAAAAGAGACTGGGGAGAATCGAGATCAAGCGACATGGCGCATTGTAAAAAAAAATGACGAGAGCTACTTAGTCAGTTAAATGCCATACGTGATACACGCTTGGGCGATCATGTCTCTTTCGAGACATGACTGACTGGGCAGAAGATTATCCAGCAATAGGTTGCCATTACTTTTTGCAGTAAGCTGGTTTCTAGCCGAGGCTATTAAAGCCAATGTGTCCTGCTATTTAACCCATGACTGGAGGGAAGAGACGGATTAATACTCAGTAAGATATAAACTAAAATATTTATCAATTAATATTTTAGTTGGTATTCGTTTAAAAGAGACTGGGGAGAATCGAGATCAAGCAACAAGGCGCATTGTAAAAAAAAATGACGAGAGCTACTTAGTCAGTTAAGTGCCATACGTGATACACGCTTGGGCGATCATGTCTCTTTCGAGACATGACTGACTGGGCAGAAGATTATCCCGCAATAGGTTGCCATTACTTTTTGCAATAGGCTGGTTTCTAGCCGAGGCTATTAAACCCAATGTGTCCTGTTATTTAACCCATGACTGGAGGGAAGAGACGGATTAATACTCATTAAGATATAAAACTAAAATAATTTTATTGAAGTATAAGAAATAAGTTTTTAGTAACTTTTTTATTTTTTAATCATTTCACCCCGAGCAAGGCAGAAATGCCACTGATGAGCTGGGGGCTACATAACTGTAAAAAGATTAATTAGAAAAGAGTGAGGAGTACAAACTAGTTAGAAAGGAGCAATAGAAAGCTGAGAATGCAGGTGCGATGACAGATACATAGGTGGAGAGAAAGGTAAGAATATACGGGGGTGGGGAGAGAGCTAGAGTCTAGTGGTTAATAGATGAGTATTGACATTGCATTTAAAATTCTGGAGGTTGTAGCCGTCAGGAAAGCAAGAATACGGGAGTGAGTTCCACAGGCGGGAAGTGCGAAAGAAGAAGCTGCAGGAGTAGAATTGTCGTTTGCATTTGGCTAACCTGACTGTGAATGGGTGGGACCCAGTTGCCAATCTGATTGCACGAGTAAACACCTGTTGAAGAGGCACCATTGACTTAAGTTCGTCCGAGCAGAAGCCATGAAAGTATTTATAGAACAGACAAGGGGAGGCCACATTTCGACGGTGGGGAAGTGGCTGCAGTCTAGCCGCCAGATCAGTACCTATCACATTACAGACTCTCCTTTGGAGCCTATCGAGAACACTGAGGAGAACGACAGGGGCGCCTGACCATAAATGGCAGCAGTACTCCATGCACGGACGGATGGTTGACTTCTATATATGCAGGATAGATTCAGGCGGAAAAAACATCCTGGATCGGCTAAGTGACCCAACATTCTTAGCAGTAGATTTATAGTTATTTGGTAGGTTGTGCGCCCGGAAAAGTGGAAAATAAATTTCTGGAGAATATTTCTCTTAAAATAATTGTAGTCGTGAGAAAAAAATTGTAGTCGTGAGAAAAAAATGATCAAGGCTACAAAGTTAAATATAAAATATCAAAAGAAAAATGGCAGTGTATACAAAAAATAATGAAAATTACTATGAAAATTATAAAGAAATGATACAATAAAATCCAGTTAAAAGGCGATATTTACCTTGAAGGTATAAAATCAAGCAATGGGAAAAATAATCTTCAGTAAGATAAGGTAAATACTAACGCTTCAATACAGAAATTTAAATATATATTGCATAGAATTGATGACTGCGTTAAAATTCGTTCTTTCAAAGAAATACTCACGAATTGTAAGACTGCTGAAAGTTATACCATGCACAAAAACAATACAAGTCATTCAGGTACATTGTTTTGGTCAAATATGTCTTTCTATGGTCTATATCATGGCTTTATTTATAAAATGAACAGGTGTAGAGGCTCATCCCTTGTTCCCAGTTTAGCATGTGGTTTCCGGCTTTCTCTTTTCCAATCTTTTCACTTTTCTTTTTTTTTTCTTTTTAAATTTGAGTAGTTAGACTAAACTATCGCCCTGTTCACACTCCACCCACGTCTATTGAACAGGTGTAGAGGCTCATCCCTTGTTCCCTGTTTAGGATGTGGTTTCCGGCTTTCTCTTTTCCAATCTTTTCACTTTTCTTTTTTTTCTTTTTAAATTGGAGTAGATAGGCTAAACTATCACCCGGTTCACACTCCACCCACGTCTATTGAACAGGTGTAGTGGCTCATCCCTTGTTCTCTGTTTAGGATGTGGTTTCCGGCTTTTTCTTTTCCAATCTTTTCACTTTTCTCTTTTTTTTTATTGGAGTAGATAGACTAAACTATCGCCCGGTTCACACTCCACCCACGTCTATTGAACAGGTGTAGAGGCTCATCCCTTGTTCCCTGCTTAGGATGTGGTTTCCGGCTTTCTCTTTTCCAATCTTTTCACTTTTCTCTTTTTTTTTATTGGAGTAGATAGACTAAACTATCGCCCGGTTCACCCTCCACCCACGTCTATTGAACAGGTGTAGAGGCTCATCCCTTGTTCCCTGTTTGGGATGTGGTTTCCGGCTTTCTCTCTTCTAATCTTTTCACTCTTACGTAGCCCCTGCACATCAGTGGCGTTACCGCCATGCTCGGGGTGATATGATTAAAAAAAATAATAATAATATTATATTTTGGAGTTTGTTTGCATAATAATACCTGACACTCTACCCGTGAAGAAATATTTTATCAATATAAACCTGATGACAACAAATAAGTTATCAAATTTTTTTATATTTAAAAAGAGGATATCATAAGCTGAAACCTATAATAGTAGGCTTATAACAACTATATCCGGAAAATTTTACATTAGTTGCTTAATACCAATTTCATTGAGTAAATACCGTCTTTCATTAACAAAAATCTCAAATCATGTCGAAAAATTACTCACAAGGGAAATTAAGTTTGGTCATAATAACAATAAAAAGTAAATGTAAACAAAAAAGGCATTTTTCTTTTTTAAATAAAGATGGACAAATCTAAAAATAATTGCTACCAATTCGACAATATATGCAGTTTGGTAAATGTGTAGTGAGCTAGGCAAGAATAAAAGAAATTAAAGTCTGCTAGACTCAAAGTTCAGACACATGACAACGATGTGCAAATTGACATATTTCTCAGCAGTGCTGTTTTTAAGAGTCGATTTGGTTTAAAATAGTCTTAATAATTATCTAAATGACTGAAATTGGACAACTATAGAACCAAATGAAATGTCATATTTATGTCAAATTCAAATGAATTGCCTTTAATAATATATGCCCACTTCATTAGATATGACATTTTCACAAAATTCAAATACTTAAAAAGCCTAAAAGGAAACAGATACAAACAAAATTGAACGGCTTACGTGATAAATCAATAATACCGATTCCGTATGAATAAAAGTTATACATATTTATATATAATATCGAGACATAATATCAAGAAAAGGAAAAAAAAGAAAAAAAAATGAAAACAATCAGTAATTGGTATACTTGATAGACACTTGAACGATCATGACTCTTCGATCCATGACTGACTAGAGAGAATATTTTCTCTAAGTAGGTTCTCATTTCTTTCTGCGATAGAATGGTTGTCAACCAAGAATATAGAGACCAATCTGTCTTGCTATTTAATCCATAGCTGGGGGGTGAAAATATGGATTAATATTGTTTTCAAGGGTAAGTGTGCGTAGGTGAAAGAAAAGAAGTCGACTAGAATTCGAACACTGCTCTCTGATTTTCATTCCGAACCTATATCTGTTACCGCACGTCCAGTTCGAATCTAAACAGTGTAAATAAGGGTAAAGCTCCCCCAATTCCGTAAACTCAGACAAAAGTACTATAATAGTGATAATCCAATGGTTTTATTCTCAAAATTAAATGCCATATCAGTCGCCATTGTCGGTTTCCTTAAATCCTGTTCGTTTATTTTTCGTTGTCTAATTGTCCACCGTTCTCAGTAAACTCTGGCATTGTAGTTTCGTTTATCGCTTTGCTTGGCGTTAAATGATTAAAACAGAAGACAAGTCTTCTCGTCGCACGTTTCTTAACCTATACAGGGAGGGGATTCTAAGAGAACTGGAAATCCTATCGGGAATAATTATTAACAAGCACAATCTGACCAACCTAAAATAAGCATTTGAAAAAGCATTAAGTAACACGCAAATAGCTGATAAGCCATAGAAAATGAAAAAATTAACCAACCCAAGAAAGGCCGGAGTGCACAACGTCCGAACCATTGTGATAAGAACAAGTAAAGAATAGGACAATAGTCCGTATATAAATAATGTAAAATAAACATTTTGTTGTTGTTATTTCTGTTAATTACAAATATCTCGAAATATTCGTGATAGTTTCAACGAATAACCAAAATATTTGGGATAGATAAAAAAAAAAAAGAAATAACTTATCTTTAATTCTATTTCCTTTCATGAGATAGACGACAGTTTTTCTCCTGGGGTTTCTTTTTCGGATAGATCGTGAAGAGGTTTTCGATAGTTTATTTCACGATTTAGACTACCTTCCAGCCGTGGGACACAAATTGAGTAATCGGAGAGTAGTGTTCGAATTCCATTGGGGTTCGTTACTTCACTTACGCGCAAATAGTCTAGGGAAAGATATTAATCCAAATCCTCGCCACAGGTACGGCTTAGACAGTAAGACTTTTATCTGTATAATCATTGTTAATGCAATCTGTAAGCATCTTTATTCTGATCACGTCCTAAAGAACGAAACATGTCAAACGAAAACTTTTCTATGTTGTCATATATATATATATATATATATATATATTTGAAGACAGCCATAAATAAGTGTGTCCCTATGAGGAACATTGGTGATGTTTTGACTGTAGACAACTGCTGAAATTTCTTCATAACTGTTAAAATTCCTGAGACTAAAATTCAAGTATTTTGATTTCATCTCTATTATATATATATATATATATATATTAGTCATCCACATACAAGCCCGTTTCGCTGTATCACAGCTCATCAGTGTGACTAGACTTATCCACTTGCTTCTGGCCGGGATCGAAACTCAACCGCTTTGGTGTCAGTCGGAGTCTCTACTCCCTAAGCCATCGGCGCATGGCATCAGCGAAGGGGAATTTTAAAGTCTTGTATATAACAAGTGTATACAGACGCCAGTCACCGAGAGAACTCAATTCATTTCTGAAGAGTCACGCATATAGCCGAAGTGGAAACTGTTTTTAAAATGTTCTTCTCCAGAGAGCTCAATCGTAATAGTCATTCGCAGACAGGTCTGTTTCGCTGTATCACAGATGATCAGTATGGTCAGACAGCCGATTGACTTTTACCCAGGATTGAAACCCGACCAAATTAGCGTCAGTCGGCGATTCTAACTCTGAGCTACGGACGCTAGGTAAAAATTAAATTATTTCACACTAAACAATGCAGTGAAACCACTGAGACAAAAGAGGTTACTGAGTGTGAAAGAATAAGGAAAAAGTTAAACATTACAGAGTGCGATAGGTAAATTACCGTCATTTCATAGTTTTAATTTTGCGCAAGCGCGTTGTTTACTTTTTATTTTGTTGACTTTACCCTATAATAGGGTGAGTCGTGGAAGAAAGCGCACCATAAGGCAATTCATTACGCTAGAAATTTGTAAACCGTACGATATACTGCTTGGCATTCGCACCAACAGCTAGTGAGCTGAGGAGGTAGTGCTGCCTTATGTCTGGCAACAAGATTCTGCACCATGTCACACAAGCAGGAAAACCCTGTGATGGCTACCAGACAATTTCTGCCACCACATCACCCCTTACGTCTGTTTCGTTACTCTCCAGACTGCAACACTCTTGACTAACATGCGCGGGCCACATTTGAGCGAGAGACTAACAAAACGTCTTGTAACACCAAAGATGAACTGAAAGCAAGGATTATGATTACTTTCACCAAATTAAACAAGAAGATCATCTAGAAGAGTTGCAGGAGATTCTGAAGTGAGCTGGACGCTGTGGCTGAAGCCAATGGCGATTTAATTGATTAACTTTACTGTTTAGTATTTTAAGATATTTTTGTATCATTTTGGCAAATATATCAGTTAAAATTAGATGTCAGTGTTGTTTTCATTTTTTGCGTAATTTAGACGATATTTCGTTCATTGCACCCTGTATAATGCTCAATATATATGATTCAAGAAGAGATTATTGAAAAATACTTATGGAAAATTAATGCTTTCACTGCAACCCATTATTAGGAAATGAACTTATTGATTCACCTATCCATATTTAGTCCTTTCAGATTAGTGACCATCATCCAGGTTAATATATTTCATCTATAAAAACCTGGATTCCAAAGACAAAATCCAGTTTGTAAGGACATTCAGGTGAATTCTACATGATACTTACCTGTGCAAACTGTTCCCAATTAGACTGAAACAATTTTTTCTTTAACTTTTTAGAGTATTTCAAGATATTTTTGTGTCATTTTGGTAAATATATCTGTTAAAATGAGATGTCTGTGTTATTTTCATTTTTATGTAATTTAGATGACAATTTTTCCATCGTAACCGGTATAATGGTCAATCTATGTGATTAATACTCATCACTGATTCAAGAAAAGAGATTATTAAAAAATGTCTATGCAAAATAAATGCTTACACTGCACCCCATCATTAGGATATGAACTTGCTGATTCACCTATGTATATTTAGTCCTTTCAGATTAGTGACCATCGTCCATGTTAATATCTTTCATCTATAAAAACCTGAATTCCAAAGACAAAATCCAGTTTGTAAGGACATTCAGGTGAATTCTACGTGATTCATACCTGTGGAAACTGTTCACTTTTTTAACCATTTCACCTAATGCAAGGCAGTTTTACTGCTACTGGTGTGCAGGAGTTACATAGGAGGAGAGTGAAAATACGAACAAGTTATAGCGGTGTCAAAGAATGGGTAAGAGAAGAATGAAAATACTGGTGTGAAGAGAGCTGATGACTGCAGAGTGGACGGAGAAAAAAATGATAGTCAGAGAAATAGGAGATGGCAATTGACCTTGCATTTAAATTTCTTTGAGATTGTAGCTGCCGTGGAAGCAAGTATATGGAAGGGAATTCCACAGTCTGGAAGTGCGAGAAAAGAAGCTGTGGAGTAGAAGATGTGGTTACATTTTATTGGTTTCACTGTAAAAGAGTGGTACCTAGTTGATAGCCTAGTAGCTCTAGAAAATTCATGTAGAGGAAGCACCAGTGGGCTAAGATGGTCGGAGCAGAAGCTGTGGAAGAATTTATAGAAGAGACGCAAGGAAGCCACATTACGCCGGTGAGAATGTGACTGCAGATGGTATACCAAGTCAGGTTTGATCACATTCAAGATTCTCCGCTGGATTTTGTCAAGAATCCCGAGGTGAATACTGAAGGCATCCGACCAGATGGGACAGCAGTATTCAATATGGTAGATTTATACATGTGCAGGATAGATTCAGATTGAAAAACTTCCTGCCCTACACAGTGAATCGACCGATCTTTCTAACAGCAGATTCAATGTAGCCATTCCACTTGAGGCCTGCTGAGAGATTTAGGCCGAGGAGGCGCAGTGTTTTGCTTTCAGGGAGACTAGGCTGATCCATGCTGATGGGAAATAAGAGCGATTATCTGTGGTTGTTAACAGATAGCAGCTTCGTTTTGGAAGCATTAAACTTCCCGAACCTTTTTTTACCCCAGTCCACCACAGATTGGAGATCTTTTTCAAGCTCAGCAGCGAGGTTCGCTTTGTCACCCACGGCGGATTTCTGATCGAGGAGACAGTAAATAGTGGTGTCGTCTGCGTAGATGCCTACTTGGGATCTGATTACACCAGGGATTTCGTTGATGAAGATTAAAAAAAACTTAGGACCTAGAATAGAGCCTTGAAGGACACCCGCGTTCGTATGACTGTATCGGGTGGCATGTCCGTTCAATGCTACTTCATTACACATTTTGATAGGAATGACCGTATTAGATCAAACAATCATTCAGTTATACCATAGCCCAGTAGCTTGCGTAGAATGTCAGCATGACAGACTGTCAAACGCTTTGAAGATATCCAGGGCAACAGCTCGAGCTTAGCCGAATTAATCGAGAGCCTGGTATATATACTTAGTGATGGTCATTAACATATCAGCAGTAGACCTGGTGAAGCAGAAACCAAACTGTTTGCAGAGAAAAGACTGTGGACTGTAAGATGTTGAACCACTTCGGCGTTGATAATGGCCACGAACACTTTGCCAAAAATTGGTAGGGGGCTGAAAGGGCGATAATTAAAGGGGTTTGAGGGTTCACCAGAATTCTTAAATACAGGAACCACAGAGGAGAACTTCCAGCAGGCAGGAAAGCATAAGACAGAGAGACAGTAGTTATAGAGTTTGGAAAGGACAAAGGAGAGTTCAAGGGCACATTTATTCAGGGAAGTGATTAGGATTCTGTTGCCTTCACTCGCTTTATGGGGGTCGAGCTTTGAAATTATTTTAGAGACCAACGAGTGGGAAATGTGAACGTCACTCAGTTCTAGGTTGGAAGTCGGGTACGGATACCGCAGACGATTCCAATGTCGTGTCGTTAGAGAATCTACAAGAAAATCACTGGGCCTTGTCCGCTGAAGATGTGAGGACCTGAAATTTAGTGATTAGAAGGGGGATGGAGGGATTACTGTTATTTAGTACACGTTTACAAAAACGCCAGTAGTCTTTAGAACCAAAATTACGGGATGTTATACGCTGTTTTATTCTGTCAGCAAACAGCAGCTTAGCATCATTACGAGCAGAGGCAAAAAGGCGCCTGTTATGGTCCGACGTGTGGTTCCAATAAAGCCGATAGCGACCGAACAAAGAAAAACAGGGAGGCAAACGATGTTTAAGTCCCAACTTCCTGGCTGGGATGAAAGCATTGATCCCACCCTTAACCCAAGAGGTGAACTCGGATGCACAGTCCTCAACAATAAAACTAAAAACTTTGCTCCAAGGAATGTCACACAGGAAATCGCAGAACGAGTCCCAGTCTGCTCTATGGTAGCATTAAGATATTGTGCTGGTCTGAGGTACCTGGGTGGAGGCTGAGTGAAAGGAGATATTAAGGGAAACCACAGCATGGTTAGTGTTTCCAAGAGGCAAACCTGCTTGACATTACAACAGTCAGCGATGGAAATGAAACGGAGATTTAGCAGTGATTCAGGTCAATTAGGGTTATTAGAGAAACGCTTGGGGAAATCCACCCCACCACTTGCGTCAGGGACTGTGTGATTGAATGGTTCATAGCATGGACACCAGCCAGTTCTGTGACAGAGTTTTCCAGACACTTGGTGTAGTGGGCATTAAAGTTTCCAAACACAAATATATGTGCAAACGGGTGAGAAGAAATAGCCTTATCGATATTATTAGAGATGCTGTCAAGTACGGAACAGTCAGGAGATGAGGGGGAGTGGTAGAAAAAGAAAAGATAGCTAACCAAGCTTAGTAGAGAGAGACGGAAACAAATGTAAGAATGATCTAGAGATTCAAGAGAGATCACCCTAGCTAGAGGAAGATGTTCACTGACATAAACATTAAGTTCATGCATATTGACATTGGTGTCCTTCTTAAAGAGAGGAAGGTAACCAGGGGCGTAGAACTCAGAAGAGGGGATAGAAGCGTAAAAATTGTGTAAAGCGATATGTGTGTTCCCAATTAGACAATCAGTTTTTCTTTAAGTGTTTCAAGATATTTTTGCGTAATTTTGGTAAGTGTATTTGTTATAATGAGATGTCAGTTTTATTTTCATTTTTGCGTAATTTGGATGACATTTTGTCCATTGTATCCTGTATTAAGGGGAACGAAAAGGAAAAATACAGAAACTAAGAAGAGAAGAGATAACGACTGTAACGACATTTAAATATCTGAAGATCAAAGTTGATAGGAAGCCAGAATACAGTTCCTCAAGCAAGAAGCACGAGAACTTAGGGTCGCCTCTAGTCAATTCAATGGTAAAATGAAGCATTCTTGCCTATAAATTCAGTCAGTTAAGTGCTAAACGTGAAACATGCTTGGGCGATCATGTCTCGAAAGAGAAATAACTGAGCAGAAGACTATCCGGGAGTAGGTGGCCATTGCTTTCTGAGGTAGACTAATTACCAGCCAAGGCTATAGAACCCAATCTGTATTGCTATCCAAACAGGTAGAGTCGGTTTAATACAATTCTCAAGGGTATTTGTGAGTTAGTGAATGCAATGGATTCAACAGGAATTCGAACTCAGTTCCCCGATTTCTCGTTCCGAGCCGATATCTACTGCACCACAACGCACATCCGCCTATACAGTTAGTCAGTTAAGTGCCATGCCTGATACACGCTTGGGCGATCATGTCTCGAAACAAACATGACTGACTAGGCAGAAGATAATCCCGCAGTAGGTTGCCATTGCTTTCTGCGGTAGACTAGTTGCCGACAAAGCAATCTGTCCTGTTATTTAACCCATTAACTGGAAAGAATAGACGGATTAATACCTTTCCCAAGGATATTTGCGCGTAAGTGAATGCAATGAATTCGGCTGGAATTCGAAATCAGCCCCCACGATTTCTCGTTCCGAGCCGATATCCAATTCTCCACAACGCACATCATTACAGTAGTGCGCTTAAATTCAAAGGTACTGTTGGGGCGCTCTCCACCTTTCCACGGAAATGGACTATTCGAATAACTGTTTAAAATAGAAGTGATTATACCTCGAGGAAGGAAGTCGAGTAAGAAAGTAGAGTAAGGAAATCGAGTGAGCGAGTCAGTCGGATATTTCCGGTATTGCACCGGAAGTGTTCTACTAGTCAATCTATCACGTCTCCATGACGATAACTGTATGCTAATTACCTTGTTCTGTATTCTACTAATCCCCACCTCTTGTAAATACTTCTCTTTCCTGTCAATACACCTACTTTTAGGCTATTACGTTGTTTTGTATTATTTCACATAATTCTGTTACCCGACGTAACAGGTACCATAGCAGAAATTTCATCAAAAATTACCATGAAAGTATTTGTAGCAAACGTACAGGGAAGCTACATTGTGGCAGTGGGATTGTAACTGAAGCTAAGAAAACAAGTCAGGACCAAAAACATTGCAGATTCTTTTTTGGTTTTTCTCAAGAACCTCTAAATATATAATTCCTGTTCCAGACTAGATGTGGCGACGACACGCAAAGTATGAACGAATGGTAAACTCGTAAATATGTAAGATAAATAGGCGAGAAAAATTGTCTAGCTCATTACAATGACTCAACAGCAGAGGTACCAAATGATTCAATGTAATTTTTTCCTTTTCATGTTGGCAGAGAATGTTAGACCGAGAAGGCACAATAGATTAAACACTCGGAGGTTAGCATCAACCATTCTGATAGCAGGCAGAAAGAAGTCTTTACAATGATAAATAAGGAAAGTTTATTTTTAGAGTCGTTAAAGTTACTTGTGTGTGTGCGTGTGTGCATACATAATTTTATTGTGTATTTATTATATTTTTAAAGGTAACATGGAAAATCTATTGTATAATATATAATATATCTATATATAAAAATAAAATACTACTAAACCATTGAAATGAATTGACAGTATTATGTAAACAATGTAAATATTTCTCTTCAAAATGTAATTAATTATAATGTACATTTATTACATATGTTCTAATATTACTTAAAAACTATTTTATTAAAGTTAATGACTCACACAATATTTATTTGGTTTTATTAACTCCAATATACCCTAATTATTTAATTCTAATTTTAGCCTAAACAATATAGCCACTTTAACAGATAAAGTAGTATAAAATTAACTGTTAAAAAAATTAAATCTAATCTGCTGTTACTGTCTAGACATTTGAATAATATATTTTATAAGTATGTATGATACTCAGACAAAATATGAAAAGTGTCATATTATGATATAAAAGAACAATGATCTCAATATGACCTAAACGTTCAACTCCATAGTTCAACATAATTCTCACTTTTGATTGAGTAATACTGACACAGTCTCCATCAAATTGTTTAAATTACTCCAACCAATGCTCCTCAATTTTCTGAATAAATCTTATATTTTCTAAAATAAATGATTTCACCATTTGTTTTTAAAATACCAACTGAAGAAGAACAATACTGTTCCGGAACAAGAAATATTTATGTAGTGAAATAATGCTTTTATAAACCATTGTAATAAAATTACAATACACACACACACACACACACACATTATATATATATATATATATATATATATATATATATAATTATGAAAAATAATGCTATATTTATGCGAAAAGATAGGTCATTAGCGGAAACAGAGCATTTGTATATTGTTGATACGGTTTGGAGATTGTTTGGGATATGAGACTAATAGTCACCAAGCAGTGTTGATTTCTATAACAATACGTTTTCCATATATACAGGGTGAGTCAATAATTTCTGTGTCTCTTATCAGATTGATTGTTCTTTATATTACAGAAAGGTAGAACTCAATGAAAGTATATTTTTATCTAAAGATTTATTCAGGAGAAAAATAAATAAATAAAAACTGCATAACACAAGAACATAAACATTTAAGTATGAAAAATTCACAATCTTCATGAGAATCATGAATATGGTAATTTCTTGGAATCTAGATAATGTATGTCTGTGTGTGAATTGAAATATAGGTGAATATAATAGAACAGGCCATAACTTAATCACAAAAGAACAATTTATTTCGCAGATAATACTCAAAAGAAATTATATATATATATATATATATATATATATATATATATATATATATATATGTATATTTTAATTCAGATACTTCAATCCAAGGGAAAAAAAGCAGGAAGGTAAATTCCAAAAACCCGATCCTGATTAATATTAAAAATTTTATTTTAATATTAAAAAATGATACAGGAAGAGAGCTCCATGTAATAAAATATTACAGAGCAAATATATATTAAAAATGATTAATTCAAAGAAGTTGAATGGCCATTCAATTGAATTAATCCTTTTTAATATAAAATATATATATATATATATATATATATATATATATATATATATAAGGTTCCGCTTAGGTGAAACCTTGGTAGGTTTGTTGGCTCACTAGGTATACTTTATTTATTCTGCTCGACGTAAGTATTGAGTGCTTTTTTGTTAGTTGATCACTCGTCTCGGGTTTTTTCTTTGGACTACGTGCAAACTCGGTCCGAAACCTTTTGAATGATCATGTGCATAGCGCTTTCTTTTTTTTATAACCATTTTTTCCTTTCACGTAGATCCGAGGAGGGTTTTTTGACACGTGTATAGTTATAAGTTTGTCTTTATATATATATATATATATATATATATATATATATATATATATATAATCATCTTTGGTAGATTTCGGTCCCGAAGAGGCCGCAAATCATTTGTAATTTAAAAAATAAAGAACTTCAGAAATAGATTATAGATATGTTTCAACATACATGCAAGAACATTACATGTATATTTCTTCCGTATTTTCGTGATCACGAAATATCTGCGCTCCGAGAGTATATTATTTTGTTTCAAGTACCATTTATTTTTGGTTCTGCATGTTCGGGGAGGGGCACAAGTTACATTCTTCGTGAGGGGGAATGTTGCTAAGTGCCGGCACTCACTCACTCTCTCTCTCTCTATATATATATATATATAGGTTTGTTGGCTCACTAGGTATACTTTATTTATTCTGCTCGACGTAAGTATTGAGTGCTTTTTTGTTAGTTGATTACTCGTCTCGGGTTTTTTCTTTGGGCTCCGTGCTGACCTGGTCCGAAACCTTTTGATTGGTGATCATGTGCTGAGCTCTTACTTTTTTATAACAATTTTTCCTTCCACGTAAATCCGCGTAGGATTTTTCAACACGAGTATAGTTATTAGTTTGTCATTATATCGATAGATAGATAGATAGATAGATAGATAGATAGACTGAAACTTTTCTTATTTCTTCTTTATCCTATTATATATATATATATATATATATATATATATATATATATATATATATAAAGAAGAAATAGGAAAAGTTTCAGTATATCTATATATATATATATATATAGTCATCAGATACACAAGGTGATTGAAATGTAAGTTATGTACGAGTCGCCAGCCAGGAGTGCCGACTTAACACCCTGTGACTTTTTTGGGCGGGCTTGCTATACGAGAAATTATTAAACACTATATTTCTGCTGAAATTCCTCATACACGTGTATCTATCGTGAATTTATATTATAATATACAAAATGGAAGAGTGCAAACCTTTTTTCTTATCGAAATAATCCCATCAAATCCAATTTAGTAACTTTAAACTTTCATTTGTCATTGCATTGAATATTGCTGTCTCAACTGATCTGGTACATCTGCAGTGTATTCAGAGGTTCTTGAGAAAATCTTTAAAAAATAGTATAGAATTTTAACGATCAGGAACAGTCATCTTGGCTTCAGCCACTATGCTACCGTCGTCAATTAGCTACTTCATGTTATTTTGTTTGTTGTTGATAAATATGTTAACTGGAATTGTTTTGACGGGATTTCCTCTTTGGTAATTCCGTTTATGAATTTACGCGTAGTACTAGATTCGATGCGCATTGGATCACCTCATTATGAGAAATCGGAGACACAAGTTTGAATTCCAGTTTCAGGTTATTGGTTTTCGCTGACCTACAGAGGAAAAATTATATTAAATCATATAGTCAGTCTCCTGCTAAGATAAATCGTTCAATGAGTCGTGCTATTCAATTTTTCTTGCCTGAATCAATCTCCAGGAGAGTAACTCATTGTGGTTTCTCGGACTAACGTTTCCCGCCGATATGAAATAGAAGATTATATTGAATCAATTGCTAGGCCTCCTGCTAGGAAAGTTGGTTCATTGCGCCGTTCTAGACAATTTTTCCTTGCCTGAAACAATCTCCAGGAGAGTGACTCATTGTGACATTTTGGATTAACGTTTTCCGATGATATGAAGTGGAATGATTATATTGAATCAATTTGCAGCGGGAAAGTTGGTTCACTGTGTCATTTTAGAGTATATTGAATCAATTATTAGGTTTGCTGTTAGGAGTGTAGGTTCACTTACCAAAATCTATCTTAATACATTTTACGTTTATTATTTTTCTATGCATTGAATATTACTGTTAAGTCTGATCTGATTCATCTGCTATGTATTTAAAGATTCTCGATCTAATGCAAAGAAGAATTTCTTATTCATCCTGACCTGGCATCTCGCTTTCAATCCCTTTCCTGCCAACGTCACTTAATTTTTCTGTGCCTTTTCTATAAATTTTTCATAATAATTGTTCTGATGAGCTTTCCTAACTAGTACCTGCACTTTACTTATTTACCGCAGTACTCGATTTTACAGTTGAAATGGCTAAATACAACCGTACATTTTACGTTAAATGTTTTTGTTTATTTCACGCTTCATCATTTGTGGAACTATCTTCCGGCTTCTGGCTTTCCGATCAAAATTTAAACGCACTGTCAAATGTTGATTTCTGCTTTCTAAATTCTTAAACTTTTTTGTTCTTTATTTTTAATAAATTTTGGAAAATATTTTTTAATGGTTTTTCACACTCAGTAACCTTAGGCTTTATTGACGTACTTGGAGGTGGAATGATTTTTAAAGTGATTTTGGTCACGACATATTTCTGTAACATAGCTAATATCCACTCTCAAAGAAGAGGAAAGTGATAAAAGAAACACTCATTATAAAATAAATATTGATTGTTCTAAGGTTTACATTAGAATCTGTTGATCAACCAGGAGGCTGATGCAAGTATGCGCGGCCTCCTACAAGGCCAGTAATGGTCGTGAGATTTGAAGCAGAAAACTTTAAAAATAAAGTAAGAAAATCGTTTTAAGTTTTCCATTTTAATTCCGTTTAAGGCTGATAATTTCGCGATAGGAAGTGTATTTCTAATAATGCTACTATTATCCCCATTTGGCAAACAGTAGGTTTCTCAATTGTTTCATTTATTTACGAGTAGTGGATGGTTTCATCGTTGAGCCGAGATCTACTCAGTACCTGCCCGTAAATCCGCCAGGAAATTAAAGATTTAATGACAGAACATGGCGTTATTATAATAAATATGTATTTAGATAGAAAAATAGATAGATGAGAACAGACATAGATAGATAAAAAGATAGATAGATTGGAACAGGCTTATATAGATAGAAAGATAGATATATTGGAACAGACTTAGACTGGAACAGACTTAGATAGATAGAAAGATAGATTTTAACAGACTTAGATAGATAGATAGATAGATAGATAGATAGATAACATACGGTGTATATATACGAATCTAAGTCCGTAATTTGACCCGTTGATGTCAGACCACTTAAATTCTCAACATTTGATCTATGCCTTTAATATTCTCCACTGAATTTATAAGAATTCGGAAGAAAGTAGATTAATCATAGGACAGATTAGGTTCTATAGCCTTGGCTGGAAACCAGCCTACCACAGAAAGCAATGGATGACCTACTGCGGGATAACCTTCTGCCCAGTCAAACATGTCTCTTTCAAGACATGATCGCCCAAAGCGTGTATCACGCACGACACTTAACTGACTGACTGAATGTTTGAAGAATTGAGCCGTGTCGAGTTTCAATCGAATTCGTTACCTTCACATACTCTTAGGAAAGGTAGGAATCCATCTTTTCTTCTCCAGCTGTGAGTAAATAGCAGGACAGATTGGATTCTATAGTCTTGGTTGTCTACCGCAGTAAAAAATTGGCAACCTCCTGCTGAAAAATTTTCACATTACATGCTATTGGGCACCACCTGTGGAGGCAAAAACTTCCCATTAAACTTCTAAGAAAGAAGCTGACTCAACACGCCAAGAGAGAATACCGCCACAAATACCAATACCCTTTATCTGGCTTCTCGGAAAGTTTGAATTTCATGTCGCGTAGACGCCACTGAAATGCATGGGGTTACAGTTCTCAACACGATAACAGTGGTACACAGAGTCTGTATTAATTTGTTTAGCGAGATGAATAGTTATTTCTTGCACAAACGATCTTGAATTCATGGTATATTTTTTCATAGATTGCTTGGTATTAAAGATTGGGTATCACAGTCTACTCTACTTTTTCACCTATTTCTCGTACTTCCCGTCTGTGGAATTCCATTCCGTTTACTTGCTTCCCCGACAATTACAATCGCCAAGAATTTAAATGTAAAGTCAATAGTCATCTCCTATCTCACTAACCTGCATCCACTCTCTCTCTCTCTCTCTCTCTCTCTCTCTCTCTCTCATGCTCCTTTCGCCGTCCACTCCACTATCAACAGTATTCTCAGCCTTCTCTTACCCACTTCCTGACACCCCCTGTAACCTGTCATTCTTTCTCATAACTTTCATCCTATGCAACCCCCAGCACAACAGTGACAGTAAAATGCCTTGCTTGGGGCGATATGATAATAAAAAAAAGTTGCCCGAAGAAGGATTAGATTTTAATCAAATGGATTTGTTTGAACGTGAACATAATTTAATCCATATTGTAATTACATCTCCACCTCTACTGTGAAGAACCCAGGATGTAAAATATCTTTTGTCGTGTTCTACAGTGCTACATGTATATAGGAGGCATATTTACAGAAAACCTTCCCGGGTTTGCTCAAATCTACTGCTCTGTGTAGTTTGTCGATATATCCTCTGTCTATATTTCTGTGCTGAAGGATTGTAATTAAATACACTGTTCAAACCGTTGACCTCATCTTTGTTGTCACATTCAGGACGATTCGGCCATTTTAACCTCTAGCCCTCTTCAGGTGACATACATTCGTATTTCGAACCGGATTTTCTTTTTTCAGCCAAGGTAGATTGTTTTAGTTCTATGTTAGGGTGGTTGTATTCTCTTCAACCTTCTGCCGAATAACAATTTTGTTGTTTCAAGATTCTTTCTCATTTGCCTGGGTATTGCTATATAGAAAGAAAAATACTACGTAACAGCTGTCTTCTCTTTGTTTGTAAAAAAATTGCATAAGCAAAAAATTGAATACTCTAAATTATTTTAATATATAAGTCACTATGTGTGTGCGTGTGTGTCCATTTCAAAGGAGAAAAATGAATTCGTGGCAATTATGGTCGTGAGATTTGTTTTTAGTTTAATTTTACAATGATTGTTTGTATCTATGACCATAGCAATAGTAATATTAGCCGCATCCTTATGAGAAAACATTCGAAATTCATTTTACCTAGTAGTTGGCTTTTCTTCCGGTAGAAAATTATAAAATCTTACTCTTCAAATTCTTCTCTCATTCCTGTTTATCTCATTCCAGAAAATTGATTGAATGATTCTAGAGCTTATTAAAATTTTGCGGGTTATTTAAATACAGAATATAATCTTAGATTTAAAGAAATGTTATTTTATGAGATAATTATAGCTTAGTGATAAAATTCTTACTAAATGACCCTTAGTAAGGAAAACAAAGATTCGTTCATCCCTTTCCTAACTATATTTTGCGCCTAAGTGAATATAACTAACCCAAAAGGAATTGAAACTCAGCTTTCCGATTAATAATTTAGAGTAATAATTCCAACACTTCCAAGCTTACAGCATTCGGTATTTGGTATTTCTAGCGGTTACCCATCTATATACTGATCAGGCGTGGCGCTGCTTAACTTCTGTAATAGTATGGAAACCAGTGTTTCAACGTAATACAACCGTAAAGCACTAATTCCCATAAACAAAGACGAGTACATATAATACATTTAATTTAATTTCAGTTTTAATTTTTAGGATTCTAATGTTATTGAAATGCCATAAAGCAATGTTATTAGGATTGTAACGATATTGTAATTCCATATGGCAATGTTATTAAGAATGTGATGAGATTGTAATGCAATACAGTAATGTTATTAGGATTGTAATGGTATTGAAATGCCATAATGTTATTAGGATTTTAATGGTATTGTAATATCATACAGTAATGTTATTAGGATTGTAATAGTATTGTAATGCCATACAGTAATGTTATTAGGATTGTAATGGTATTGTAATGCCATACAGTAATCTCATTAGGATTGTAATGGTATCGTAATACCATACAACAATTTTCTTAGGATTGTAATGGAATTGTAATAATATACAGTAATGTTATTAGGATTGTAGTGGTATTGTGATACCATACAGCATTGTTATTACTTATATTGAAACATTAGCGAATCATATGGCAAAAAAACTGGCACTACTTGAGTTTCCCCTTTTTCCATTCACCTGTCAGTGGTTTGGAAGCAAACTTATATTTTATCCTCGTCTACAATGGTAAATGTAATATTCAGCGTTTTTGACAAAGACACCAGTGCTACATTCAAGTGAAAATCTTTCTGTTAAAACAATTTTTCAAGAACGTCATTTTCTCAAGCGCAGCTACTGTAAATTCCTTAACTTCTAGAATCTTGACTGTAAAGGTTTGGACTGTTGGAATTAGGGAATATATTTCACCCCAACATCTGCCATGAAAATAGCGGGCCAGCAGCAAAAGGTCAGCAACGTTTTGTCAGTGAGAAAGAGAAGGCAAGTTGCAAATCAAACCATCACTCACCTGGCAACATAAACGCTTTTGAACTCTGTCGACACTGGAAAGTGTAAGATGTTGCAGCAATGCACTATTCTTGGCCTGAACTCATCTCTAGAAAAGATAGAGCAGAATGGATCTCGGGAATTAACTGATTCCTTTTGACGTGCTCTATCATTACAAGTGCCAGATCAGGTCGGTTGCGATTCGGCTGAAATTTTGTTATTCCTGGCCTAGCATCATACCGTCAGACAATTTTCCTACCGCCATAATATAGATTTCCTTTGTTTTTTTTCTATAAATACTTTCGTGGTAATTATTCTGATTAACTTTCCTCTATCTTACCTAGACTTTATGAATTTAAGATTGGCAGCAATGTCCCATCATTTTTTAATTGAAATGGCTAGATGTAAATGTAAGTTCAATGCTAACAATTTATTCTATCGTATTTCTTGCTTGTGTAACTCTCTTCGGTTGTCTTGCTTTTCACTGATTTTTAACCTTTAGAAAATTTAAATACAGTGTCAATCATTATCTTCATTCATAATATTTTTAAAGCGTTTTCTCCTTACTAGTATATTCTTTACATATTCTCTATTAATAGTATATTAATAGTATATTAATAATAGTATATTCTTCAATAGTATATTCTTTTATCGAATGATCAATACTTTCGATGTATATTCTTTAATAATATATTTTTCTCATATTCTCTATTATCAACCGTCTGTATCTTAGTAGCTTTATTGCGTTGCTTGTGGTGATTTTATTTTATTTCTGTTAGAATTATAAGAAATGACTTAATATTCGGATTTTCTATTAATTGACAGAAGAGAAAACACGTTTAAACAAGGATCCGTGTAAAACTTTCCAGACTTTTCTCATCATTTTACTCTAAGCAATGTCATAAAGGCTCCTAAGATGTAAGGGGTTAAAAACAGTGAAAGATACCCACAAAAAAATTAGGTGATGGAAGAACAGTATTCAAAGTTACATATGCTGATGGATGCCGCATTTAAATTTCTTAAGTTATTTGACTGCAAATCAAGAACCTAAAAAAAGATTTCAACAATTGAGAAGTGCGAGAGAGGAAACTATTAGCATAGGACTTACGGTTAGATCTAGCCATTTCAGCAGTGAAATTATGAAACCTCGCTTAAATTCATGAAACATATGCACCATGGTAGAAATCTTACCGGAAGAATTACCATGAAAATATTTATAGAAAAAGTCACAAAGAAGATAGGTTACGGTGGTGAGGAATGACGCAAGCCGATGTGCCAGGTCCGGCCCGATAATATTTTCAAGAATGTCTTGATATATTGCAATATCCCCAAGCTAGATGTGCTTTCGTCTTTACTAAGATAAAGCTTTTCAAAGCGTTTTTTTTTTTTTTGTTCCTTCTGTTACTTAACTGTAGACATCAGAAAGCGCCAAATATCTATCCATGGAAATTGTGTTATTTTACTCTGCATACTATTTGGTGAGTAGATTCAGTAAAAATTTTTATATGGACTTATATTGTTAAACAGCTGAAAATGTGCAGAGGGAAATATTTCCATGTTTTTGTTGCAAAAGGTTCGGACGGCAAGAGCTTGTATTTTACGTCGTCATTAAAACTGTTCAGTAAAAGACGACAAAGACCAAAAAGCAGACGTAAAAGCAGAAAAGAATGGTTCATTTTGTTGAATTCTCTTTGATATATTTTATTTCGATTGTCGATAAAAGTGTGTGTTATTAAATGGATTCCGTTGCTGAATATTTTCTATTATTATATGAGCATTACAAGAGTTCATAACATGAATGAACAGGGCAAGAAGAAGAGGAAGAGAAAGAAAAAGAAAAAATAGAAGATAAAAAAGTAGAAAAAAAGACTCAGAAAGGCAGAATAAAGAAATAGAAAACATCAGAAAATAAACAAAGAAGAAAAAGAAAAAAGAACAAGTAAGAAAAGACGAGCAATATTAAAATAACCAAAAAGAACAAAAAACAGAAAAAAAAAAGAACGGTAAAAGATAAAAACGTAAAAGAAGGTATGGAAAAAAAGAAAAAGTAGAAAAAACGACGCAGAAAAGCAGAATAAAGAAAATAGAAAAAATGAGAAAAGAAAAAAAGAAAAAGAAAAAAGAAAAATAGAAAAAAACGAAGAAAATTAAAATACCAAAAAGAACAAAAAACATCAGAAAAAAGGTAGGAGGTCAAAGATGAAAAAGTAAAAGAAGTATGACAAAAAAGAAAAAGTAGAAGAAAAAGACGTAGAAAGGAAGAATAAAAAATAGAAAAGTGAGAAAAGAAAAAAGAAAAAAGAAAAAAAGAAAAGTAGGAAAAGACGAAGAAAACTAAAATAAACAAAAGGAAGGAAAACAGAAGGAAAAGAAAGTTAAAAGGATGAAAAGTAAATAAAGTAAGTGAAAAAAAGTAGAAAAAAATAAGTAGAAAAAGTAGAAGAGTAAAGAAGAAAAAGAAGAAAAAGAAGAAGAGAAATAGAAATAAAAAGGCGAGAAAAAACAAAGAGGAAAATAAAGCAATGAAGAAGAAATAAAAAAAACAAAGAAAACAAGAAGACGAGATGGAGAAATCGGAGATAAAGAAGATGAAAACTAAAAAGACTGTTAAATGAATGGACATTAAAAACGGTAAAAAGAGTTCAAATTACATGTAGTTTAAATAGTTTTAATAACATTGAGAATATAATGATTTAGCTTTCTTCGGGATGTGGGCAATCATGGTTTTCAACTGGCTTTTACCAGCGTTTCTTCTTTTTTTTGTTTTTGGCCCAAGCCTAATGACCTTCAATTTCTTCCATCCATTTGCACAAGATTGTCCACTAGTTAACACTCTATCTTCCCTCTATCTCTTTTGTTATCGATATGCCCTCTGAAGATTAAGTTTTCGAAGCCCACTCCTCTCATTATATGCTCGGGAAATTTGAGTTGTCTCTTTCTGATTCTGTGTATATGTATTTATTGTTCACTTCCTCAGAACTTCCTCATTTTATAATTACTCTCTCTATAGAATTCGCAGTATCTTTCTGAAGAACTATATTACTATATATATATATATATATATATATTAGTATATAAAAAGTATCTTTCTGAAGAACTATATTACTGTTGCCGCTAGTCGCCTTTTCATTTGAGATCATATTGCCAGTATTCACTGTCATACAAAATAATTGTTATGCATATATATATATATATATATATATATATATATATATATATATATATTAGTATATAAATTAATGCTGAGTAAACGATATATATATATATATATATATATATATATATATATATACAAATGAATAAGGAACGAAGAAGATACGTGCAACGTTCAAAACATTAATTTAATGCAATGATCAATAGAAAAACAGAGCAATGAATATTTATTATCAATTATACTTTAGAACATGTACAAACGACTAACTACTACAAAATTGTACATGTTCTAAATTATAATTGATTATATATATATATATATATATATATATATATATATATATCCTCTTGAGGACCTTCCAGGTTCATTAGCCACACACAATTTCAAACAAATGTTTGTATGTTCCATAATATTAAAGATCGCCGACAGTAACGAACCTCCCAACATTCCAGGTGTTTCTTCCTGTCTGCAAATTCAACATATGCTTTCCCTCCTCATGCCACCTTTCCTTTCCCGCTTTTTCATCATTCTTCTGTTCTTTGTCTTCCTTCCTTCTATTTCTTTTTTCCTTTTCGCTACATATTTTCTTTTTTTTTCTTTTTGCCAGTTTTATTTCCGGTTTCTTTATCCACACGCAAACGCAATCAAATTTCGAATATATATAATATATAATATAAAATCTATAATATTAATATTACAGATTGCCAATGAAACGAATTCATTTTGCTGAAATGATTATACGATCAGAAATTCTGAATCTTTTATATGTAAAAGAAATATATATTGGTGTGTAGATTTTTTCTTTCATTGTGCCCGCTGGCTTGGTTAGTTTTAACATTTCGTTTGTACTTTTAACATTATTAACATCTCTCGTTTCTTTTTGGATATATATATATATATATATATATATATATATATATATATATAATCAATTATAATTTAGAACATGTACAATTTTGTAGTAGTTAGTCGTTTGTACATGTTCTAAAGTATAATTGATAATAAATATTCATTGCTCTGTTTTTCTATTGATCATTGCATTAAATTAATGTTTTGAACGTTGCACGTATCTTCTTCGTTCCTTATTCATTTGTATATATTCATTTGTATATATATATATAGTCATCCACAGACAGGTTTGTTTTGCTGTATCATAGCTCATCAGCCAGGATTGAAACCCGACCGAATTGCCATCAGTCGGTGATTCTACCTCTGAGCTATGGGCTCTCGGGGAGGAAGGCGGACTTTAGCGTGTTATGTACAATGTAAGCACACGCCAATAGCCGAGAGAGTTCAAATTCATTACGTGAAATGCGTGAGTAGCTACTGTTTTTATAAAGTATACTATTCTCCATAGTGCTAAATACAATGTAAACACACGCCAGATATTCATCTCATCTCATCTCATCTCGAAATGCAAACACGTACACAAATGTTTACTACGTTACTTAACAAAATCCAAACCTAGACATGAACAATAAAATAAGAATAGATAAAAAGTATGTCATAATCCAAATCAACAAGTGAATAAAATAGATAAAAAATAAACAAGAATGTATGCAAATACACAATTAAACGTCATAATAATCAACAACAAATAACGAAGCAATCAATAAGAAAGTTAGCAAAGAACGCTAAAAATGGTCACACAATTGTTCCTACACAATAACGCCTAGAATAATTTGAAAAGTAACCGTTAGAATAATGCAAGCTACATACACATTATGCCTTACCGACCAGCATACATAGTCGAGCCAAAACACAATACACATGGTCTAACGATAGCGTCTAATCATGAAACAGATTGTCGCCACTCGGTGTTGATATCATGTTCACTTTACACACACACACACACACACACACACACACACACATATATATATATATATATATATATATATATAAATTAAAATAAATTTTCAAAATTCAAAAATGTTGAATGAACATTTCAACATGAAATCCCTCACAGAGATTTCCCGTCTCCTCAGCAACAGTAAGTCTATATCAAAATGAGAAAAATAAGATTAAAAAAGAGAAATAAAAAAGAGAAAAGATAAAGAAATTAAAAAAAAAAAATAAATAACGGTTAAGATTTGAGAAATATAAGTCACAAAAAATATATATTTTTGAAAATCAGTCTATTTTGGGTTTTTACTTTTTGATAGAGTTGTGAGTGAAGAGATGGGAATATATATATTTCTTTGTTATTTGTTATCTATTATTATGAGCGCCCATAGTCCAGAGGTAGAATCGCCGACATGACGCCAATTCGGTCAGGTTTCGATCCTGGGTTAAAAGCAATCAGAGTCTAACCGTACTGATGTGCTGTGATACAGCGAATCATATCTGTTTGCGGATGACTATATATATATATATATACAGGTCGTTGCAAATGTAACGCCTTTTTTATTCATGAAATTTGTTTACTCTTAGTGTAATATAACAATCTGGCCCCACCCGAGGAAGGCTGATGCAAGCGAGGGTGTTTCCGGTCGTTGAAAGGAACGGATGTCGTTTGACCTTATTTCCGAAATAACTACAGAGGCAAACAGAACAGGTGTCTCTGAGAATTACGTGGGCGTGCGTGGGCGAGGCAAAACCGGAAGAAAAAGTCCCGGTTCTGGAAGATTATAAAAAGACCTCGGCACACGGATTCGCCAGGAGAGGAGCAACAGAGATCGGCCGGTGAAGAGAGACACAACAGATAAGACTACACTCCCGTCAACCCATTAGAAGCGCGCTCTCTCAATTCTCTGTTCCCTATTCTACACGGTCCATCGTCAGTAATAAAAATATAACTTTATATTTTTATATATATGCGTGTTTGTTGTTTGTCGATATATAACATTAGTAAGTGTCTCATTTTCTATTATAGCTTCTTGACTTCCTGTTTTCGATACATATAATAACGATGGTAATTCTTTAGCTATATATATATATATATATATATATATATATATATATATATATATATAAGTCTCATTCAAATTATATATATATATATATATATATATATATATATAATTTGAATGAGACTTAGATGGAATGTTGCATTTATAAAATAGTAGATAAAAATCTACTTTATGGACAGGCTTTATTTGATCGAATTGAAATTGGTCGAACTCCTGTCAGGACAATTTAGAGAGATTACATGGAAATCTTTTCATTTCGTGTTAAAAGACTAAAATCTACCAATTGTGTGATATTCTACTCAATATATTCTATCTTGAGTACAGATGTTAAATCCACTCCACGAGAATCGCTGTCGATGTTTCAACGAGCGTCTGCATTAGCACAATTTATTTCCCCATCGTTTTGTAATCCGGATTCAGTTCTGATTAAATGTCCGTCAGAATAAATAAATTCCTTTCCTTTATGAGGTAGATAGATTGAAGCGAATCCCTATTAGGCTCATGTTTGCTTTTCATATGGTTGAGAAGATACCCTGTTTATCAAACAGCTCTTTGCGGTTATAGATCGTAACAGCATACTCACTATAGTTAACAATATTTAGTAGATGATAGAACTGGTAGACACGTTTACTAAGATTTTTCTTTTTCATCTGGGAAGAGATTGTCCAGCATTCACTGCCTTTTAGAAAGAATAGCATTAACTAACAGCCTAGTACTCTCATTTTTTTTTGTTTTTTTGCATTTAATGTAATTTTCCTGTCTCTCAATACTTTACTCAGCTTTAAGAATGCATCATTGGTAATCTCAATACCGTCTTCTTTTACACTCTACAGATATTTAAATTTACAACCACAATTTACTCCCGCATCAGTAAGAAACCCGTCGTGGCGAACAAACATAAAATGGCTGCTGACCTTGAACGGGATCTACACTCTGTGGTGAATTGGGGCAAGAAGTGGCTTGTCAATTTCAATGCGACTAAGACCAAGCTGTTCTCTGTCAATCATCACAGGCAACCTCTCTTGTCTCCCATAAGCATGGACCAAACGAGTCTCCCTGAGAGCAATACACTGCGCCTCCTCAGCCTTACCCTCTCTTCTGATCTCAAATGGAACCACTACATTGAGTCCATAGCTAAATCCACTGCTAAAAAGGTTGGGTCACTGTGTCGGGTCAGGATGTTTTCCCGCCTGAATCCATCCTGCATATATACAAATCAACCATTCGTCCGTGCATGGAATACTGCTGTCATATATGGTCAGGCGCCCCTGCTGTTCATCTCAGTGTTCTTAACAGGCTCCAAAGGAAAATCATTAATGTGATAGGTACTGACTTGGCCGCTCGACTACAGCCACTTCCCCACCAACGAGATGTGGCCTCCCTTTGTTTGTTCTATAAATACTTTCATGGCTTCTGCTCCAACGAACTTAAGTCTCTGGTACCTCCTCAACAGGTGTTTACTCTTGCAACCAGAATGGCAACTGGATCCCACCCATTCACAGTTAGATTAACCAAATGCAGACGACAATTTTACTCCTGCAGCTTCTTCTCTCGCACATCCCGCCTGTGGATCTCGCTTCCATATTCTTACTTTCCTGACGGCTACAACCTCCAGGAATTTAAATGCAATGTCAACACTCATCTATTAACCACTTGACTCTAGTTCTTTCACCACCACGTATATCCTTTCCTTTCTCTCCACCTTTGCATCTGTTATCACACCTGTATTACCATCCTTCTCTTGCTCCTTTCTAACTGGTTCGTCTTCCTCTTTACTCTCTTCTACTTAATCTTTTTACTCTTATGTAGCCCCCTGCACATCAGTGGCATTACCGCCTTGCTCGAGGTGATACGATTAAAAAAAATTGTTGTACTTAGTTTTGGTATCCCTAATTTGTAATTTTTATCATATGCTGTTTCTTTCGCTAGCACCCATCCATTCTCTCGTCTTAAAACTGATGTTTGGTATTATCTTCCCGCTTCCTTTTATTACTTTTTGTAGGAATTCTTGTAGTATCCTTTCTATGTATGCTATAAACACCGTAACATCTGCATAGCTTAAGTTGTTAAGATTGTGGCCGCCATTAATGAACCCATGTAGAATGTCTAATTCTCTCAGTGTCTAATTCTCTCAGTATCGCTTCACTGTATAGGTTGAATAAGTTCAGTGAGAATACACATCCTTGTCTTACATATCTTCCTTCTTTTTTATGTTTACTCATTGCATGTGATTCTACAGAAGAATAATGAGAATATGGTGGAATAATCCTTTCAACAAACGGATAGGTTTTAAGGAAAAATAAAACAAAAAGAAGACTATACGTAAAATGCGAAAAAAAAAACGTTGAAATTTGCTAATGAAGAAAGAGGGCTTGGAAAATTTGTCACTCACAGAATAGACTGGAGGCAAGAAGAAAATAGCGCATAGCCTTCCGCGCAAGCTTGTACAAGTAGTTAGCCAAACAGGGTTTAAAAATCATACCAAAAAAAATGATATACTAAGAGTGACAAAGGTCAAGAAGTTGAAGGGACATGTCACAGAAAGGCAGAAAAAAAACGAAGAAAAAGAGAGCTGAGTTCGAATTCCAGTCGAGTTAATTACATTTATATACGTGCTAATACCTTTTGGGAAAGGTTTTGAATCCAACTCTTTTCCTATCCCACTCCGCAGCTATAGGGAAATAGCGTGAGTCAACCAGTTTAGAAGAAGGAAAACTCCAAATTCAAAACTGTATGTAGTCCTGTGCGTCGTGGTGCAGTGGAAATCGGCTCGTAACGAGAAATCGGGAAGCCGAGTTCGAATTCCAGTCGAATTCCTTGCATTCACTTAATCGCAAATACCCTTGGGAAAGGTATTAATCCGCCTCTTCCCTCCAGTTATGGGTTAAATAATAGGACAGATTGGGTTCTGTAACTTTGGTCGGCAACCAGTCTAACGCAGAAAGTAATGGCAACCTACTGCGGGATAATTTTGTGCCCAGTCAGTCATGTCTCTTCCGAGACATGATCGCCAAAGCCTGTATCATGATGGCACTTAACTGACTGATGTAGTCCAGGCAAAGTACATTCTATGCAGCCAATAAAAGGATCATTCATCTTGACTCGATGATCCCGACTACAGTCAATTCTTTTTTATCTAATCCACAGCAATATTTGATTAAACTGCAATGCATTGTCATTCATGTTATTTTAACAATAAAAAATCAATATTTTACGCAGTGTCATGTCATTGACAATCATATCATGATCGAAAAAAAAAAACAATTTTCTTAAAAATTACTTGCCTCTTTCTATGATTTTAATCAGAATTATGACCGACAGATCCTCAAAAATGCGTCTATTGAGTAAAAATAGCTCAAAAGATCAAGGAATTAATATCTTCTCCACCAAAAGATTGTGTCGAAGACTAGATAATAAAATTGTCGTTAATACATTCGCCATGATAGATTCAATTGAAATACCTCTGCATGTGTGAGGGTCTTGAGGCCAACCTTCTGTTTCCAAAATGCATTAACCTGTGATAGATCCAACTTAGGGGGGGTGCATTTTTGATTCTAGACTTATTTCATTAAAAAGGGGGAATATGTTCTTGAATTCAAGGAGAAAGTAACTTATTTTCAAAAATTCGGGTTCTATGTAGAGTAATGTTTTTTTATGTCTTATAGATTTCTTGTTTTCCTAATCTGAAGAGTGATTATTTTTTATGCTTGGGGACGGATTTTGTCTTGGTTAAATGAATATTGGTTTTGATTGTTTATCTTATTTTATTTTACAGTGAAGACCGACAAGGAAATATGAGAACGAAGTTACAAAGGTTATTTTTTTTATCTTTTTACAAAAACTGTAAAAAGTATAACCAACAAAAAAAATAAAAAAATACAAGAAGAAACACCAAGCTGGCCATTTCTGACACCCTTCATCCACTCCAAGGTAGACGAATGCTGATCTTGACCGGGAGAGAGAATATTTTAATTCCAACTCTCTGGTTTCGATTTTCCTATCTCGGAAGTCTTTACTTTTGTTCAACTGCCTCATACAAATATGCTGGTCTTCAAAAGTGTGAATCTAATTACATTAGAATGAAATGTCTTGTTTAAATTTGTTCATATTTTTATTCTTTCCAATGTTTCCCCGGATTTGCTTGAACGTATATATATATATATATATATATATATATATATATATATATATATATATATATATATGTTAAGAATGACATAGAAGGCATTATCATTAAGTATTTTATGTAGTTCTCCATTGGTTCTTATGGTATTTTCTTTTCATTCCTTTAATTATATAAAAATTGTCCAAATAATTTGTATCTTTGAATGCCTTCGGCTACACTTTTATCCATTATCAAGAATAAATTTTCTTTTACTTGTAAATATATATGTGCAAAGTTTATATATATATAGTCATGTTTATGCTAAATTCCGAACAATTCTTATATAATTTGAGTTCTGAAAAGAAAAAAAAACATGAGAACACATGAAAAATTACATCTTTAATGAAACCTGCATAAGAGTGAGATTGTTACCCAAATACACAATATATATATATATATATATATATATATATCCGAGTGAGTATAGAATGAAGAGAGAGAAAAGAAAATTTTTGCCTGTCCAAAACATTAATTTAAAACAGTGCTCGATATATAATGTATAGAGCTGTGAATATTTATTACAACAACGAAACAAATATAAACAGAGAATGATTCCAAACTCTTACTCCTTACTTCTCCCGATGATGTGTTTGAGTCCAAACACTGAAACAACCATATGATTGTAGAGAAGAGGACATATATAGAAAAAATTATGTACATGTTCTAAAATATATATATATATATATATATATATATATATATATATATATATATATATATATATATATATATATATATATATATATATATATATATATATACACGCACGCTGATGGTTTAGGGAGTAGAGACTCTGACTGACACCAAATCGGTCGAGGTTCGATCCAAGCCAGAAGCAAGTGGATATGTCTAACCACACTGATGAGCTGTGATACAGCGAAACGGGCTTGTATGTGGATGACTAATATATATATATATAATAGAGATGTTATAGCTGTTTGAACAAGAGAAAAGTGTATATTTTAAGTAAAAGAGGGACGGCAAATATTTTTCGTTATAAAATGGATTTGTCTATTTTATTTTTCATGCTTAACATGTTTCTGGTTTTGTAACCTCAATCAGGCAAAGAGGTGTTATTTCTACATATTGTTAAAAAGAACTTATTTTCCGTATGGTTTCGATGTTCCGTCAAAGTCTTGTTTGTGTGTAGTAGTAATCCAAACTTTGTTGATTTGTAAAGAATATTTCTTCCACTATTAATATTAATTGATTGGAGTCATCGCATTTAATGATTTTTTTTTTATGGGAGAATATCAGAACGCAGTTACAAAAAGTGAGAATTCAGACTTAATATTTATTTTATTCTTTTCTTTCTCCACTTTACTAACTTCGATCCATAAACATCTTCCTCCTTAACTGATGGAAGGTACAAAAGCATTTCTTTCTCTCTCTCTCTCTCTCTCTCTCTCTCTCACACACACACACACACACACACACACACACACACACTCACACACACAACACGCTAAAGTTTGCCTTCTTTCACCGAGTGCCCAGAGCTCAGTGGTATAATAGCCGACTGATGTCAATTCGGTTGGGTTTCAATCCTGACTAGAAGCAATCGAATGTCTAACCGTACTGATGAGCTGTGATACAGCGAAACTGATCTGTCTGCAGATGAATATAATATGTATGTATATATATATATATATATATATATATATATATAAATATAATTATGGATATCAATAAATATACATATAAATCAAATTACACGTATATATAAATATCTTTATTTCATTCATAAATCAATGTTCAATATAATATAAGAGAACTATTAAGTATATATTATTAAATATAAATATTATTCATAATAAGCATTTGATGATTGCATAATGCATGAAGGTGAGTCGTGCTATAGACGCAGGATATATAAATATTTTTTTTTAATTCACTGGCCGTTGACTCATAGAAAGTCTGTTTAGTCGCCGACACTCTCTTGGTGATATATATATATATATATATATATATATATATATATATATATATATATATATATATCACCAAGAGACTGGACAGACTACCCCACTCGATGTTCTTAAGAGTGAGGCGGTTTGCTAACAACTCACTAGGAGGAAAAATAAAACCTACAAAAGAGTGAAATAACTTTCTATGAGTCAACTGCCAGTGAATTAAAGGCGGTGTCTCAATAATCCGTTGTGAAGGATACAAAGGAAACTGTTCTCTATCCAAAGAAGTATCATGGCAATTATTAAACGAAATATAAAACTCAACATTGTATAGGAAATTAAGTCTATGAGAATTAACTCATCGCCTGGTATGTGCAACAGGTGTCACCTGATCGTCATTCAGCACATGTTAGCATTAACGTCGTAAAGTGGATAAAATTACTCGCAAAGAGCAATATGAGCAACAGTTGTAACTGGATACTCAACCAGCGTCTTTTCCTATCAAACAAAGATTAACTCTAGGTATATTAAACGTCAAAACGTTAAGCAACTGTCAGCAGTTGGAATATGTAGAACAGGAGATGAGTAGGTCAAATGTCGACATTATAGTTGCACATAAAACTAGGTGGCCAAACAAAGGAGAATTTCTCGAGAGTGTATATGCAGGCGGGGAGAAAATGAAATAAGAGCTAGAGAGATACTAGACCATGACATGTAAAAATGCGTTCTGAAAAAAAAACAACCTTTCAACATACTTATTTCATTCGTATATGAACCGACAGCGCAAAGCACGAAAAACAATCCAATCTTTCTACTCCCTGTTAGACAACGTCAAGGCTCACTGTAAATCACAAGAAATTATAATTATCACGAGTGACCTGAATGCCATGTAGTCAAGTGTAAATAGCTGGGAAATTAGGAATAGGAACCTGGAACGAACGCAGAAAAAATGGGTCCACTGGTGCACGGCGAATGACCAATGGTTACTAGAACATCTAAGACGATCGCGGACATGGAGAAGCCCAGGAGGGGAAAGTAAAAGCCAAATCGTCTTCATAATCATAATCGAGAGATTTACAAATGCAGTTGTTCAAGTGCTGTCTGCGGAAACCATCACCTCTCTGTTATGTGTTAACTAAAAATGAAACTTCGGAACCTGAAGAAACCTAACGCAGCACCTAAATTTCAATACAACAGAAAATTGAAGAAAAAATATATGGACAGTGTGAAAAGAAGATACGAGAGACAAAATGAAAACGGAAACTCAAAATAGCACAATCTAGAAGAAGCTGTAGTGACATCAACAAACGTTGATATACCAAAGAAAAATGAACGAATAAGCAAAAAACTAATGAATCACGAGACTATAGTATTTGTCTATATTTTTTAGATGAGTAAGTATTTACAGTATTTACATTATTCGAGCTCTTGTCCTCATCTTTGTTGCCATTTGTACGACGTTTGGGCCGTTGACGCTCCGGCCAATTTCAAGTGCTAACAATTTCGAACCGAATTCTTTATTAGAATCCCTGGGGTATATTATCCTCATTCCTTGCGTAAAGATTCGGTTCGAAGTAATGAGTTATCTCCCTCTAACCCTGCAACTTACTTGTTCACCACTGCTGTAGCCTGGTATTGAAGTCACAACTGTTTGGGTTAAATTACATGACTTCCAATCGAGGCTTTACGCAAGGAATGAGGTTGATATACCACAGTGATTGTAATAAATGGTTCGAAATTGCAAACACCTGAAGAAGGCCGGAGCGTACAACGGCCGAAACGCGGTAAAAATGGCAAGAAAGATGAGGACAATAGTCCGAATAATGTAAATACTATATATATATATATTAGCTCTTTACTTGGGAGGCAATCATTTTTAGTGTTTTTTTTAGAAAGGATTTTCTTTAATGAGAATTAATGTTTTATTTCCTGAATATAATGTCTATGCTAAATATACAAATATTTATTGATTACGAGCGCTTTCAGCTAGTCGGCTATCCATTTTCAAATATTTCAGTTATGCTACTATAATAGCTGGTGAATGAGTTTGAATTTTGTTGCATACACATATAGTAAGACAAATTGAAAAAAAGTCTAACTTTGTTTCATAGTGTTTGCTAAATTACGTCACAAATACTTGTTAGAACTGCTTGGTAACCTAAACATATTTCAGAAGGATATTATATTAACCCAAAACTTATTTTGGTAGGGAATCGCCTTCAAACAGAAGCGTGGGAAGTGTGACAGAGGAAAATATTAACATAATGCGTATGGTTAAATCTAACCAATTCAACTATAAATTAAGAGCTTGTGTAAGTGCGACTACATGTGTAAAATGTCGTGGCTATATATAGATATGTGTGTTTCTATATACATGTGCGAATATCTATGTATATATTTATATACATATATATATTTATATGTATGAATATATGGATATACATATATATATATTTATTGTATATATATATATATATATATATATATATATATATATATACATACATATATGAATATATCCAAATACATAAGAACGAAGAAATTAATTTCATCGTTCAAAATATTAATTTAAAACATAAATATATATGAATGCACACACACACACACACACATATATATATATATATATTTGTTATATATTTATATATATATATATATATATATATTTATATATATTTATATATTTGTATACCTGTATATATGTATATGAGTATATATATACTCATATATATATATTTTCATATATATATGTATATATATATATATATATATATATATATATATATATAATGTCATTTGGAAACTAGTTATTCATGCAACATTAGTTTTAAGATTCGATATTTTCAGGCAATTTGTAATAATTGATTTTCCAACGTTTTCAAACGTACAACAAGGATTTTTTACAAACACGCGCCTGGAAGTTTAAATTAACTGATATTTCAAAATTATTTAGGTGTTACTAAGGGATTTTTAACATTTCCATCCAGGTTTGTATGATTCTAAAATGTATTTTTGTGTGATTACATCTTGATATTTTTTCTGATTTTTGTTAAATAAATTTTGTTTCTGGAAATAATATTATGGTTATCATTATTTCTTGGTAGAATCTGCAGACATCACCACCGTTGTAAAGTTTGACTTATTTTATTATACTTTGCTATTTTAAGTTCTTTGCCATGTTTTTCTTTTTTTAATTTTCACACGTTATCCAGTTTCGTACAATTGTTAAGTTTTCTCGCTTGAATGTAGACTTGTGATTATTCCATGTTTTGAAAAATACTTTTTTTATGGGTCCTAAACATATTTTCTTTGTTCATCTGCATCATGTACTTCTGCTTTGTAAATACTTCTGTCATCCAGCGTTTATTTTTTGTCCCTCCTCCTCCTTCTTCTTCTTCTTCTTCTATGTGCCCTGCTATTTCAGGACGTAGGCGATCATGGCCCTCCACGTCTCCCTATCATTAATGGCTCTTAGCACGCTTTCTCCTGTAACAGCTCGCAACCCCCGTCCTGTTATCCACCTGCTCAGAGCAATCAAATATGTTATACGCTGCTTTCCTCTGTCATTTTTTCTCTCTATCTGGCCTGTTATTATCAGGTTCTCCAAGCTGTCCTTCCTCATTGGATATCCCAGGAATTTCAATTGTCTCTTACTGATACTCAATATTAATTTCATCTTCGTTTCCATTTTTTTCCAACACCTCATCATTGCTCATATGTTCAGTCCATGATATCTGCAGCATACTTTGAATTGAAAAAATTATCATTTTTTTTCCTTTAAGGGAAAGAAACCGGAAAACACATGACCTTTTAATATATACACAGAAATTACCATACAAAAAAAAATTCAAATACAGAAAAAATAAAATTATTTCTAAAATACGAAGGCTAGATGATTTGCATTAAACTTGTCAGTTTTCAATGAGTAAATATAGTCTGCACTTAATAACTTAATGACCTAAGGCCAACTAATTATTGAACCATTTTAATATTATTGAAACTATATTTATATTATTATCTTTAAAAAAATAAAAATAATTATTTTAAAATTTAATTATTAAACAGAAGGATTCTTCAGACTATAATGTCCTTAATGTATAGTATTTAATAAAGTATTAAAAAGCTTATCAAATAAAATTAAATAGTATCATAGTTTTAATGCATTATTTATTTTCGTAAAAAGGGTCACAAGTTTTAAAAAATTAATAGGTGATTTACATTCCCCAATGGGTCATGCGTTTAATCAATACAACTAATTTTCCTAACAAAATTTTAAAAAATAATTAAGAAATATTTTGATCTTTTCTTTTAATAATATCATAAATATTTTAATAAAAAAATTTGGTTTTTATTAAGTTTGTGACCTATTTTCTTCATACTATGCTGTTTTTTCAGCAATTTATTTGATGTAACTATGTGTTGTTTATATTGCTTAATTATGATATCATAATGATAAAATATAGTAATTTATATATCATTGATTTTACATGTATGTTTTAAAACTTCTACTTATATTAATTATGATATTGTAATGATAATTTTAATGCATAGATATTTAGTATTTTAATACATATTATTTCATTGGAAGATTCTAACAGTTAATAAATTTATTTCAAAACGTATTTATTTATAAGAAGTACGCTTTATACTTGTATGCATTATTTCGCTAGAATTTTAAACGGAAATGTATTTCGTTTTGTTATTCTCACATATCCTAATTTTACCGACTCATAATCACACTTAATGCGTCTAACTTTTAAATATGCTTAACACATGCATTATTCTTGCATACAAATAACTGCATTCATAATAAACATCTAGTGTTTTTGATTACACGTTGCACATACGCTTAAACAAAGATAAATTTTCCTTTACAATTTAAATATTCATCCGTTCCTTTATGACACGTGACACATATAGGACCTATGAAATAAAACCTCAATCAAAAATACAATCACTGTGGATTTTTTAAAATGTAAATCATTCTTCTTCAAAAAGCCCCTGAAAAAAGCTTGTTAAAGAAGCTTTATAGATTGAAGACAATTTTTCCACTTATTCTTTACTTATTCTATTCGTACGTGTATATATATATATATATATATATATATATATATATATATATATTGTTTTATATATTCACTACAAATGTACTATTTGTAGTGGATATATAAAGAATTCTGTAGATGTTCTAAAATAGAATTTATAATAAATATTCACAGATCTATATAATATATATCGAGCACTGTTTTAAATTAATGTTTTGGACGTTGTAAAAAGATTTTCTTCGTTCTGTATTCACACGGATATATATATATATATATATATATATATATATATATATATATATATATATATATATACGTAGAATTCCGAATGCATGGTCATCAGTAACAAGAGGAGCAGCCCAAAATACCAAATACAGGTGGGGGATAATAAAATAAACAGGTACAAAAATTTAAATATGTGGAAAGTGCTCTAACAGAAGACAGAAAGTGCGACACAGAGATCCGAAGGCAAATTGGCATGGCGAAGGGCGCATTCCAGACGCTGAATAGAATATTAAGAGACAGGAAAATTTTGCTAGAAACCAAGAAGAGAGTAATAGATTGCTATGTGATTTCAGTTCTTCAATATGGCAGTGAATGCTGGACAATATCATCAAAGATGAAGGAAAAACTTGAAGCAGCCGAAATGTGGTTCTAGAGAAGGATGCTGCGGATATCATGGACCGAGCATGTGAGCAATGATGAGGTTTTGGAAAGGATGAAAACAAAAAGAAATTAATACTGAACATCAGGAAGAGACAGATAAAGTTCCTGGGATATGCAATAAGGAAGGAGAACTTAGAGAACCTGATACTAACAGGCCGGATAGAGGGATGGAGAGAGGGGAAAACAGCCTGTAACGTACTTGACTGGCCTGAGCAGGTGGATGGCAGAACGGAGGTTGCGTGGTGTAACAGGAGAAAACGTGCTAAGAGTCGCCAGGGATAGGGAACATGGAAGATCAGGATCGCCTACGTCCTGAAAAAACAAGGAATAGAGTAGAAAGAAGAAGAATGCTTCTAAAACAAAGCTGGTTTCCTTAAACCATAGAGAAAGCTTCCTATCTACGATTAGATTGGATGACATTAGTCTCCTTGATCGCAACACGATTCTCCTTCTTGGCCTCACTCTTCCAAACAATCTCAGATAGAAGGACTACATTGAATCTACTGATAAGTAGTTTGAGTCGATGGATCGAGCCAGTAAGTATTTCATGTTAGAATCCATTTTGCCCATTTATAAATGTACTTTTTTCCTCGAATTGAATAATGTTGCCGACAACTTCCAAAGGCGGGTTTGCAATATAATCGATACTGATTTGGCAGGCTCTATTCAGTCACAATGATCCAAGTCAGAATCGATGGTTTCACCAACGTGATGTGGATTTCCTCTGTTCTTTCTACAAACTTTTGTCTGGGCAACTGCTCTGACGAGTTAGATTTCTGCTTCAATGACAACGTGTATTTACGCGCGTTATTAGATAAGCAATAAAGTACCATATATATATATATATATATATATATATATATATATATATGTGCGTGCGTATATATATATATATATATATATATGTGTGTATATCTCTATGTATATTAATATCGATAGATTTAAATGGATTTTTCTGTCAAGTCTCGCAGCTTTGCCCTCTCGGCAACTCCGACCACGCTGTAGTCTCTCTCGGTATTTCTTTCCAATCTCACTCCCCCCCAGGAGCCCCCTACCTATAGGGCCTCCTACCTCTACCAAAAAGCTGACTGGAATGCCTTTCGCGATTTCCTCTGCGACGTCCCTTGGGGAAAAGTGTTTGACCTATCAGTTGATGACTGTGCCTCTGAGGTCTCGTCATGGGTGAAAGCTGGCATTGATGCCTTCATACCCACCAGAAAGTATTGCTTAAAACCTCATTCCTCTGTGTGGTTCTCTCCAGCCTGCTCAGCCGCCATTGCCTACAGGAACCATAACTTCCGTCTATTCCGGAGACAGTCAACTGATCACAATAGGCGCCTGTTCATATCTGCTCTCAATGAGTGCAAGAGAACCATAAATGACGCCAAACAGTTGTTTGCTGAGAGAATGCGACAGCACATAGCTGACCGCAAGTTCGGCTCCAAGGACTATTGGAGGATTTGTAAACGAGTGCTCAACAATAGGAAATCCTCAATACCTCCTTTAATCCATGGATTTCAGGTTCTCACGTCATCTGCGGACAAAGCTGAGTGCTTTGCCCACAGATTCTCATCCAACTCCACATTCGACTCGTCCGGAGTACACCCACCCGACTTCCCTATTAGAACTGAGGCCAAACTGCACGACGTATATATTACTCCAACAGTAGTATTCAGTGTAATTTCAAAACTCGACCCCAAGAAGGCGTGTGGAGACGATGGAATCCGGGTGATAGTCCTTAAGAGCTGTGCTCCTGAATTTTCCTCTGTCCTCTCTAAACTATTTAAATACTGCCTTTCTTTTTCCTACTTTCCTGCATGCTGGAAGTTCTCTTCAGTCGTTCCTGTATTTAAGAATTGTGGTGAACCCTCGGACCCATCCAACTATCGCCCTATCAGTCTCCTACCGATATTCGGGAAAGTATTCGAGGCTATAATCAATGCTGGAATAGTTCATCATCTCACCGCCCACAAACTGTTCTCCGACAGGCAATACGGATTCCGCTTTGCCAGGTTCACGGCCGACCTAACAACCGTAACGGAGTACATGCTACAGGCCCTTGATGAGTCTGACGAGACTCGCGCGGTTGCTCTGGACATCTCCGAGGCTTTCGACAGGGTTTGGCACTCTGGTCTCCTATGCAAACTACGCGGTTATGGTATTACCGGTCGCCTGCTTGACCTAATCCAATCTTTCTTAAATAAGCGCAAAATGATGGTTGTTCTGAATGGGCGTGCCTCTTCGTCCTACAGCACGAATGCTGGTGTCTCACAGGGCTCTATCCTGGGCCCGACGCTCTTCCTTATTTTCATCAACGACCTCCCACATGAGATCAAGTCCCAAGTAGGTATCTACGCAGATGACACTACAATATACTCCCGCACCAGTAAGAAACCTTTCATGGCTGACAGACATAATCTCCCTGCTGACCTTGAACGGGATCTACACTCTGTGGTGAACTGAAGCAAGAAGTGGCTTGTCAACTTCAATTCTTCTAAGACCAAGCTGTTGTCTGTCAACCATTACAGGCAACCTCTCCTACCTCCCATAAACATGGACCAAGCGATTCTTCCGAAGAGTAATACACTACGCCTCCACGGACTTACCCTGTCCTCAGACCTCAAATGAAACCACTATATTGAATCCATAGCCAAATCTACTGCTAAGAAGGTTGGTTTACTATGTCGATCCAGGATGTTTTTTCCACCTGAATCCATCCTGCATATATACAAGTCAACCATCCGTCCGTGCCTAGAGTACTGCTGCCATTTATGGTCAGGTGCCCCTGCCGTTCTCCTCAGTGTTCTTGACATGCTCCAAAGGAGAGTCTGTAATGTGATAGTTACTGATTTGGCGGCTCGACTGCAGCCACTTCCCCATCGTCGAAATGTGGCCTCCCTCTGTCTCTTCTATAAATACTTTCATGGCTTCTGCTCAGACGAACTTAAGTCACTGATGCCTCCTCAACAGGTGTTTACTCGTTCAATCAGACTGGCAACTGGGTCCTACCCATTCACAGTCAGGTTAGCCAAATGCAGACGACAATTCTACTCCTGCAGCTTCTTCTCTCGCACTTCCCGCCTGTGGAACTCGCTCCCGTATTCTTGCTTTCCTGACTGCTACAACCTCCAGAAATTTTAATGCAAAGTCAATACTCATCTACTAACCACTGGACTCTATCTCTCTCCCCACCCCCGTATAACGTTTTCTTTCTCTCCACCTATGTATCTGTCATCGCACCTGCTTTCTCAGCTTTCTATTGTTCCTTTCTAACTAGTTTGTACTCCTCACTCTTTTCTAATTAAAGTTTTTACATTTATGTAGCCCCCTGCACATGAGTGGCGTTTCCACCTTGCTCGGGGTGAAATGATTAAAAAAAAAAAAGAAAAAAAATGTATATGCATAGGCATAGATACATATATATGCAAGCACATATATATATATATGCATACGTAAATAGATATATATGTATAAATATTATATATTTTATATGTGCATGTGTGAGTGAGTATTTATATATATGTGTGTATTCCGTATCTATATATATATTTTATATGTGTTTATATGTACTTGTATATATTTGTTTGAGAATATATATATATATGTGTGTATATGTAGATATTTTATATATAAAGATATATGTAATAGACATATATATATAAGTATATTTATATATATATGTATGTCAGGCTCTCTTTCTCTCTCTCACTATATATATATATATATATGTGTGTGTGTGTGTGTGTGTGTGTGTGTATGTTGTATATATATATATATTATTTTTGTGTGTATTTATATACGTCTGTGCGTGCTGTTATATATATATATATATATATATATATATATATATATATATTGTAGATATGGATGGAATAAAATTCACTTGATAAGACACAGATAGTTTCGAAACAAAATGGCTACTTTCGTAGTGATATTATTACAATTTTCATGTTATATATATATATAGAAAGATATATAAATGCACAATGTGCGTATCACTATTATTTTTACAAACTTCTGTAGTAAGTTATGTCCGCCACGATTTATGTTTTTACGGTAGATGTGTTGCCATGTAGACCTGGTTACATTTACTATTCCTGTCCATTTGTGACTCGTCTGATTTCAACATTTAACTTTTCTCGTAGTGAGTTATCTGAGAATCTACCGACTAACAGCAGCAGGACATTCGTATCGTGAGCAGCACAGTTATGATTTTTAAATACGAATCGTAATGGTCTCGAGGCTGCGTCAGGTTGCGTTTCCAGACCGAAGTCAGCCAATTTATCCAACCTTTGCTGCTGTTTATCGTCGCGTTGCTGGGACAATATCCGTGTCATCACAAACTATGGATGTACATAGCAACAGAGTGCCATTTGCCATAATCATTCTTTAAACTTAGTAACTAAGTATTTGCTGACAGTTGTTTATATGGACTTTTGTACTAGTTTTGTTTTACAATACAGCCACCAAAATTTGTAAAACTCTTTTTGATACATGCAGTATATATACGATTCCCTTTAATAGTGTAGTTAGTTTTTACAATAAAAGATACGCACTTATCGAGTACAATAAACTATCGGAAATTATATCATTTTTACCTCAAATTTTAGTCTAATTCACAATTAATTCCTGATTTGTGTACTCGTAACTAAATACACTAAAATGCTATGAACTGATGTGTATTCATCTGATACTTTTATAAAAAACGTATTTAGAGTAATTTGCCGCATAATATCCTTCTGTTTTCATATAATTTGTCTACTGACATATTTTCCTCTGAATTTTCTGCAATTTTTTCTTCATCAGGGTGTGCTTCTACACAATTTCTTTTAAATTACCATCACCCTGACAAATTTTTCTAATTCCTTCTTCGTCAACTTCTAATGCTGGTGGGTAGGTACAATTTTTTCACATTCTTTGATGTTTTCGCATTAAAAAAACACCTTTGCTTTTTTTTTTGTATCAAAAAATTAGTTTAGAAATTAAACTTTTGTCGATGTTATCCCAATCATCTATCAATTCTTCCTTTAATTCACCAACATTTTTAAAGACTTTGCCTTTCGTTTTTACTTTTCATTAAATTTCATTTATTTCCAATCGAGTTTAAATCATGGGAATGTGGCTCCTAGTCTAATAGTATCATTAAGAACCTTATGTTATGTATATTTCCTATTTTTAGAAATTTTCAAAGCGTATCAAAATCATTAATATTTTGATCTGAAAATTGATTTTTAACCTTTCCATATTAAATGCAAACATCTTTTATACTTCAATATTTATTGATAAATGTAAATTTCTGTATCAAATTAAAATGTTCATCTTTTTAATTAAAAAAATAAGAAATTTCCTTTTAAGATCTTCCAAATAAACATGAAAAAAACAAAATGTTAAAACGATTTTAGAGACAAATGTTCAAGTACGTATTTTTTTATTATCGGCTTATATTTAACGCTTTGTAATCGTCCATTTTTTTAACAATACTGTAATTACTTATTTGGCAAACAAAATAGATAACCACTTTTCATTTTAAATTTTAGATGCTAGTATGGTTAAATTGAATAATGTTTTACTGCACTAATCAAGTATTATGATGCACTAATTGAATTTTGAGATAAAAAAAAATTAGAGGAATAATGACAAAAGCATGTTAATCGAGAAATTTCTGTATACATAGAAGGTGTGATGGATAAATTGTCGTTGAAATAACGCACAAATAAAAATGACACTGATAACTTCTTTTAACAGATATTTAACAAAATTATTTAAAATACTAAATAGTAAACTTATTCAATAAAATCGCCGTTAGCTTCAACCAGTTCCTCTAATCAACTTGGGAATCTCCTGCAACTCTGTTGTATGGTCTTCTCGTTTAAGGTGATGAATGCTGCGATAACTTTTGCCTTCAGTTCACCTTTGGTGTTAAAAGAAGTTGTTTTTTTTTGTATCTCGATCAACTGTGCCCGAACATAATGATCAAGGGTATTGCCGTCTAGATAGTTAGGTGTCCAGATGAATGACAGTTATCTCCTCTGTGTGTGGCAAGGCTCAGAGTCATGTTCCCAGAATAGTGGCTTCCAGAAGCCACCTACTTGCCTACGGCAGCATTCCTTTTTCAAGCACTTGATGTAGGCCTACGAGTTGTGTCTGAATCACTGTGAGAAGATGAATAGAGTTATAACGTCACCAACATTAGTGACCACTCTATATACCTTATGTAATTATCATTAGACTCATCTAACTCTCTGACTCCTCAGCAATATCCTCAGTTTCACACCCGAACACTATGAAATATTCGTATTAGATCTTCCAATGCGAATATCAAGCAGTACAATATACCGTTTTCAAATTTATGGTAAAGTGAATTGCATTGTGGTACTCTTTTTACCACAAATGGTTTCCAATTGAACGCTCTATACTGTGCAGTCAACAAAATCAAAAACAAGCAACGCCCATGTACAAGACTGAAAATATAATGGTGATAAATTATACATTGCACCCTGCATATACGCTGGTTGGTTGGTTATGGGTTTATTTAACCAGAATATCGACCCTCTCTGGGTAATTTAATGCTGCAAATCGGTTTTCTAAAGTTGTTTGTCTTCAAGTTTTTAATTGCTTTCAAGGTTATTTGCCTTCAAACTTTTAATTGATATCAAGGTTGTTTGTCTTTGAAGTTTTAATTGTTTTCAAAGTTGTTTGATCAAAGTTGTATGCCTTCAATCTCTTGGTTGCTCTCAAACTTATTTACCCTTAAACTTTAAATTGCTTTTAAAATTGTTTGTCCTCAAATTTAATTGCTTTCAGATTGTTTGCCTTGTAATTTTTAATTGTTGATCACATAATAGGGTTAATAGTAGGAGCAGTTCATTCATATATGCTTTTAGTCCACGACAGTTCAGTTGGATTGTTTTTTGGCCATGATTAAGAATCTGATTTTAGGTTTTGTCTTTTAGCTATTTTTGTTTGGTTAGTTTGTTGGTATTTTTTGATTTTGGGATTTGCAGGTTTTTTATTTTGAAATTTATTGTTTAGTATTTTGTTTTCAATCTCCATTTCTTTGAGTTCCTCAAATCTGTTTGGTGTTGGCAATGGAGTGGGCTGCTTTGGAGTAGGTTTTTTAGTTAGATTTTGTTTTCTATTTAAGTGTCTCTCATTTCATATGTGTCTTTGTGGTAGTCAAGAGCTAGTATGGGTGATCTTTGTCATTTTTTCCTTGACTCTTCAGTTTTGTTGTTTTCTTCTTGAGATATTCCGGTGTCGGTTCTAGTATTTACTTTTGTTTTTGCATAAAATTCGGTTTCTTTTGTTTCTTTTTTATATGTTTTCTTATTTTCCTGGAATGTTGGCCATTCGTTTGTTTTTAGTTTTAGTAGTATTTCAATGAGTTTTTTATATTTGTTGCTTGAGGGGTTGTCCTGGGTTTTTGGTAAATTTTTTGGACTGCATTATTATATGTTTTTGTTCCCATATAGTTTTCTACTATTTTCTATGCTTCTGGGAATGTTCTTTGTGTGTTTTACCGTTATCATTTTTCTTTCTTGTATATAACACAGATCTTTGAATAGGCAGGATGTTCTTCATGGCAATTTGCGCATTCTATAGTTTTGCATTCATATTCTGTATGGTTTGCGTTACGCTCCCCACATTTTCTACATACAGGTCTTTCTCTGCAAACGTTTTTTTGATGCTCAAATTTATGACATTTAAAGCATCGCAGTGGGTAGTATATAATGTTCTACCATTTCTAATGTATAACTTCTTTTTATTTCTTTTGGAATTGTGGGTCTATAGAAGGTCAGTATGTACGTATGTGAGTTAGTACAATTTCTTCATTTTTTCGAATGGTGATTCTTTTGTATTCATTTACTTCCTGTTTTAGTTGTTCTGTCGCAATTTCTTCTGGTGTAGCAAGCGATAGATCTCTGCTTCTTATGACACCTTTGGAGGAATTTAGTTTTGCATGTGGATATACGTGATATTTAATATTGTGGAATTTCTCTAGTTTTAGTAGGTTTTTTAAATGCTTTTGGTTTTCAAACTAACAAATTACCATTTCTTAGGTTTTTTTTATGTTTTTTGGCGCTGGTAGGTTAGATATTACCTTTTCTATCAGAAAAGGTGATAACTGATTTTAGTTTTTTCTGATAATTTAATTACAATAAATCTTTGAATAGTCAGCTTCAGTGTCTGATCTAGGTTCAGTATGGAGTTTTTTCGTTTGGTTTTCCATGGATTTGTACTTAGTTCTTCACCTTTCTTGCTCTCCACTCTCCTCGGAGCCCAACAAGATGTTAGGAAGGAAACCCATTTGCCCTGTAATCCCAGGGATACAAAGAAGGTATATTCATATTAGATTAGCGTCTGCCAGCATTTGTGGTTTCCTTTTGTTTCTCCAACCCAAATTGGTGAAAACTTCAGATAGGTTCTAATCATGTAGCAGCTTTATCCCACTAAGAGATTGACCCTTTCCACCGCCTTCTAGCACTTATATATCGTGTAAGTGTTAGGGCTTGACGTGACTAGCAGATTGATCGAATCGGGGATTTCCGCCCGTCTAGCCCAGGTAAGGACCAAAGTGATGTGTTGCATAACCATGACCTTTATTCACCCGGGCCATGGTCTGCTCAACCACCAGGATCACATCTCCAGGCATTACGGGTCACCACTCACGCCTAGAGGTAGCCCCATTGAGGGACATTTACCCTCCGCAGGGGTGCAGTCAACGTATTCTAAAGCCCTGCCAACAGGGATAGTATATGCTGGCTCTCTACGCAAGCTGCGGGGCTATGGTATAACTGAACAATTGTTTGACCTACTCCAGTCAATCCTTTTAAATCGCACAATGAAGGTAATATTGAAGTGACATACCTCCCGATACTATCATACAAACGCGGGTGTCCCTCAATGATCTATTCTAGGTCCTACACCTTTTCTGATATTCATTAACGATCGCCCCGGTGTAATCAGGTCCAAGGTAGACATATATGCTGACGACACTACCGTTTACACTCGCCTCGATCAAAAATATGCTGTGGTTGATAAAGCGAAATTCGCTGCTGATCTTGAAAAAGACCTCCAATCTGTGAACTGGGGTAAGAAATGCCTCGTGATTTTCAATGTTTCCGAAACGAAGATGCAATCTGTTAACCATCACAGACAATCACCCCTATTTACATGGATCAGGCTAGCCTCCTGAAAGAAAAACACTGCGCTTCCTGGGCCGAACTCTTTCAGCAGACCTCAAGTGGAATGATTATATGGAATTCATTGCAAAACCCGCTGTTAAGAATGTCTGTTCACTGTATAGGGCCAGGAAGTTTTTCCCCGTCTGAATCTATGCTGCACATATATAAATCTACCATCTACCCGTGTACTGGATACTGCTGCCATATCTGGTCGGGTGCTCCTGCTATTCACCTCAGGGTTCTTGACAAAATCCAACGGATAATCTGTAATGTGATCATTCCTGACTTGTCAGCCCAGCTGCAGTCACTTTCTCACCGGCGTCATATGACTTCCCTGTGTCTCTTCTACAAATATTTTCAAGGTTTCTTAGCTCACTGGTACACCCTATGTATGAATCTGCACGAGCTACTAGACTAGCAATTAGGTCCCAATTTTTTACAGTGAAACCAATAAAATATAACCACAGCTTCTATTCACCAGCTTCTTTTCTCGCACTTCCCGCCTGTGGTATTCCCTTCTGTATCCTTGCTTTCCCGACAGCTACAATCTCCAAGAATTTAAATGTAAGGTCAATAGTCATCTCCTATCTCTCTGACTAGAATCCTTTCTATCATGCTCTTTTCTCCGTCCACTCCACTCTAATCACACCAGTATTCTCATTCTTCTTTTACCCACTTCCTGACAATCCTTATTACCTGTCCCTCTTTTTCATCACTTTCCTCCTATGTAACCCCCTGCACACCAGTGGCACTAAAACTGCCTTGCTTGGGGGATAAATGATAAAAAACATATAGATAAATTCTTGTGCTCTCTTCCCCAAGCCTCTACTTATTATTGGCTGACCAAAGCAAAGGTTTCCTGACTGCTTTGTAAAATTTTGCAAAGTAATAATAACCAAAGAACCATTCTATTTCATTTAGAATTATCCACTTGGCAATAAATGCTAAAAATAGTATGAAATATATATTTTTTTTTAAAATTGGGGTGGTCTAATAATTAAGACCGGTAGTGTATATATATATATATATATATATATATATATATATATATATATAAGGTTCATGTTTTTAAAAGAAGAAAATGAGAAAAAGAACCATTCTATTTTATTTAGAATTATCCACTTGGCAATAAATGCTAAAAATAGTATGAAATATATATTTTTTTAAAAATTGGGTAGGCCTAATAATTAAGACCGGTAGTATATATATATATATATATATATATATATATATAAGGTTCATGTTTTTAAAAGAAGAAAATGAGAAAAAGAACCATTCTATTTTATTTAGAATTATCCACTTGGCAATAAATGCTAAAAATAGTATGAAATATATATTTTTTTTAAAAATTGGGGTGGCCTAATAATTAAGACCGGTAGTATATATATATATATATATATATATATATATATATATATATATATAAGGTTCATGTTTTTAAAAGAAGAAAATAAGAAAAAAGATTGAAATAAGATCTCAAAACATATCAATACACACTCATTCCGAAATGAGAATTGGAGTTGCCATCTTGAAGTTGATATTGATGATGTATAAAATGAGTTCATATTTATTTTTCAATGTTTTAAACTGATGAACTTGAGGTAAAGACCAGTGTATAGGCATTCAGTTTTGATAATATAGAGTATGAAGTCTATCGATTATCGTTGTATACTGTTGAAACGATCTCAATGCTATGTATAAAGCAAAACTATTCGGTTCTCCAATAGTTAAAAGGCGGCTTAAATAAATCTTTCGAAATGTCGTAGGATATACATTCGGTAGTATTTGCAATTTAAATCGTAAATCTAATACTCTGATATAAATTTACATTATACATAACGATTCTTGGACGAACAAATAATATGTATTTGCATATGCTTGCAATAGGTTTGAATGTAAGTACATTTGCTAGGCGTACGTTGATGGAAGAGGGGTCACTCGTGAATTTCGAACGTCTCACTTCAAATCGACGAAACCAACTTGCTAACAACAGTGTTTATGTAGGAAGTTAGAGAATCGTTTTAAAAAACAAGTTTAATAATTATAAGGGAATGTTTTACATTTCCAAAGGCCTGAATTTTCGATAATATTGTAGTGTAATGGCCTATCATTTACGTGGACTGCGAAAATGAGGTTATTCGACTGGCTGCGAAACAAGGTTAAAACTGCTCGACCTACTTCCTCTCCATACGTCTGCGTATTTTTTTTTTGGGGGGGGGGGGTTCCCAGTTATATAAATTAAGCCTGTTTATTGCATTTGGTTACGTGAGAAATGATGCAAAGATTTCAGACGACAGCGTAAAAACTATTTTTTCTTTTTTCTTTTTTTTTAATACAGTTTTGCAAACATTTTAATATAAAATGACGAAACGTTCTATTTTCTAGCGTAAAGGTTATTTGTATTCATATATGCTTATCATCACTTACATTGATTGTTTGTTTAACAAAAAAGACCTATCAATCCTTATGGGATCATTTAAGGTCATAACCAATAATTTTGGGTAAGGTTATTTTTATAACATTTTTTTTTTCGAGTATCAAGATTCATTGGGATTTTTTTTTTTAAGGGCAGGATTCCCAAGTCCTACCCTGTTATTTAACCCATAACTGGAGGGAAGGGACGGATTAATACCTTTCCCATGGGTACCAGTGCTTAAGCGAATGCAGTGTATTAAACTGAAATTCGAACTCGGCTGACCGATTTCTTTTTCCGAGCCGATATCCACTGCACCACAACGCACATCCGTCACTATACGCTTACAGCACCTGGTATTTCAAAGTGGTCACCCATCTAAGTACTGACAAGGCTTACCGTTGCTTAACTTTGGTGATACGAGCGAGAACCGGTGTATTCAACGTGATAGGCCGTAATCCTACTTACATTGAACTGCGCAAATTAATCAGTAATAAAATCCCTGTTTCTGGTTTGTAAGATACGGTAAAGGACTAGCTGTAAATGGACGGATTATGATCAAATTAAGGAATATATTTACGGTAATAAATATACAGGAATTACAAATCACCATCAATTTGAACACAAGAAAAAGGCTTACCTGGTGTGAAGGAGAAAGAACAAGGGACATGGGTAGTAAAACAGGAAGAGAGAGAGAGAAAAGTCAAGAGACGTAAAAACTGTACGATGCAGAATCTGAATTTAGAGGGCCATGTTAATGGTAGCTGTTATTATGGGCAGGGTAAGCATTAAATCCAGTTAGGTTGACTAAATAGCTATTTAAGATTTTTCAGTATTTTTAAGGAGATGATATCATTTTCGAGGAATGAGCATGAGCTGAAATATACATAAAGAAACCTTAAAAAGATTATTAATTCCTGTAATTTACACGGTTCCTGCTTATATATATATATATATATATATATATATATATATATATATGAATAAGGAACGAAGAAAATAATTAAAACGTTCAAAACATAAATTTAAAACAGTGCTCAATATAAAGATAGAGCAATGAATATTTATTATTAATTATACTCTAGAACATGTATAAACTACTACAAAACTGTACATTTTGTTTCGACATTGAAAAACAACGTCTAATCTGATCGTTAATAATGATGGTAATAAACGTTTTATTGAAATTGTTTGCCCAATGCCCGTTCTATATAAAGAAAAGTATTTCGGCCTTAAATAATCCACAATGGTTGATAAGTCAGTCAGTTAAGTGCCATACGTGAAACACGCTTGGGCGATCATGTCTCGAAAAGACATAACTGACTGGGCAGAAGATTATCCCGCAGTAGGTTACCATTGCTTTCTGCGGTAAACTGGTTGCCGACCAAGGCTATAGAACCCAATCTGCCCTGCTATTTAACCCATAAATGGAAGGAAGAGACGGATTAATACCTTTCCCAAGGGTATTTGCGCGTAAGTGAATACAATGGATTCAACTGGAATTCGAACTCCCCGGTTTCTCGTTCCGAGCCGATATCCACTGTACCTGTACCACAATGCACATCCCATAAGACTTAGAAAAAAACCAAAGAAATCAATTATCATTTTTGCAAAAACCCACCAACTCTGAAAATAGCGAAAAAAATGATTCCAATCAATCAAATTTTTGTCCAGGATTTCCAACTCTTTTTAACTAATAAAAATAGAACATTTTGATACGATATTTAAAATATTTATATTCGAACTATTGTCCACAATTTTGTTTATGTTACTACAACGTTTCAGTCGTTATTCCCTCCGAACTTTCTCAGGTGTTTATTAATCTTGGTAACTTACAAAGAATTCTGAACTTTCTTTATCTTACATGTAGACTTTTCTCGTTCCTCTCTCCATATATACGGATATCTCGTCTAGCTCTTATTTTTAGAACTGCTCAATTATTGCTCACTCGTTTCTACCGAGTCTAAGTACATATTGCCCGACTCAGAGATTGAACTCGCAATCAGTATGTCACCAAATTCACGAATCAACACCTTTGTTGTGCAATTTGTACTTGAACTCGACGGAAATAATGCGAGCTATAACTGAAAAATAGACGATATTCGTAGAGGTGAAACGAAAAGAGTCAACTCTATTGATAACAGCAGCAAAGGCGAGGACCATAGTCCGAATATAATATCTGTAAATAATAACGAGGAATCAATTCGCTGTGCGTAACTGTTGATCTCATCATATATTGTTTCAACAGACGCTAATAACCAGTATAATAAAATTGATTTTTTTTTAGTAAATGTTTTGATCAATGCTGCTTTTTTTTTTTTTTTTTTTTAAAGTGTCTGGGGTTCATTAATTTTTCTGTATTACTTTTTTTTTTTTTTTTGGTGAGGTTGGTTGAAAAATAGCAAAGACAAAATGACTTACGTTAATTTTAAACGACTTCCTTGAATTTCTTTTTTTCAGAATGTTGAAAACGTTTATCATTTTTGTACCATTCCTCTGTTATTGGTTTCCAAATTCCACTTCTGTTCTATATGATGTTTTTGATGCATTCCAGATTCAATCTAGGAAAGGATTTTCGGGATTTTATTTGCATGGTATTTTTTCTCAAGGACTATCCGCGGAGAATTTTCAACAGTCGGCTAAAAACGTTATTTCTACAGATGTCTAATTTCCTTTTTTTCTTTCTAGTTTTCTTATTTGTTCTAAAATATTTAAAAAACACACTAGTTTACAAGAATTTTATTCTCTTTTTTTCATTTTGAAGAGAAATATATTCTAAGATGTAAGTCTTTGTTATAATAAAAAAACGTATAAAATGAACAATATTTGGAGAAAAAAAAATTTGAGTGTCCTTATTTTGTTAACCACTTCTAAATTCGCCTAGTGTCATGTTTTTGTTTCGTTTTTGTTTTTTAGCCAATGAACGTTGGCGGACTTCTTTTTTTTTTTTCAGTGTAGTTTTACCATTTCGTTTACATTTAGAGAACTAGTAAAACGAGTTTTACTATCTCAGATTTTTAGCCATAGAAGTTTTAAACCTGGTATATTTTCCGAACGTCTGCTTATCTGAAATCCGGACAAAACTGAATATTTTGAGTACTTGAAGAATTAGTAGTGGCCGATGCAGTTATAGTAGTAGTAGTAACAGTTGAGATGTTTCAAGAAAACGCCCTCAGATATCGGGGTATCTTCCTAGCAAGGAAAGTAACTGCAAGCTTCCTTCGTTAATGGAACGACACCTTTCATATAATGCCTTCCTTCTTTTCTTTTTTTTTCTTTTTCATGCATTCTTCTGTTTCCCATATTCATGTTTGCATTGCTTCTTTTTCGTTTATTCTGTTCGATATTTCTTGGGATCCTATTACAGATTTACTTTCATTTTCCTACTCGAAATGTTTCTATTTTTCGTTTTCTTTCCGGCTTCCTGGTGACATTTTCGTATATATCTATATCTATATATATATATATATATATATATATTGACATTTTATATATTCTTGTTTATTCTTTATCTCTCTACACCTACTTTCTCTCTCTCTCTCTCTCTCTCTCTCTCTCTCTCTCTCTCTCTCTGTATAGTTTTTATAATAATATTCAGTTCTTTTTCTTTTTCTATTTTTGTTTATCTTCATTTCTTTGTAAACATCCTGTCTGTTACGGTCAATTCATTATGGTGTAGTCGTTAGCAAGCTTTGCGTCAACAGAACAAATACAACTGAATAGTGAATTTTGTTCTCACTGGGTGTTTATATATCACATCTAAGCTACGCTTAGAAAATCACCCTTTTTTTTCATTTTGTTGTTCCTTTGTACATTTACTACTTGATTCTATTATTATTTTTTTGCTTTTTGCTATTTTTTAATAGATTATTGACTTCCATTAACTTGAGAACTTTCTTTAAATATTTCTTTCCTTTCGTGTTTTTTTTTATAAACATATCGCCCCAAGCAAGGCATTTTACTGCCACTGTTTTGCAGGTAGTAATAGAAGTTATGAAAGAGTGACAGGTTGTAGGGGGTGTCAGGAGGTGGGTAAGAGAAGGATGAGAATACTGATGAAAGTGGAGTGGACTGTGAAGGGAGCATGAGAGAGAGGATGCAGATTAGTGAGATAGAAGATGACTATTGACTATACATTTAAATTCTTGGAGATTGTAGGTGTCGGGAAAGCAAGTAAATGAAAAGGAATTCCACAGGCGGTAAGTGCGAGAAAAGAAGCTGGTGGAGTAGAATTTGCGTTTACAATTTATTGGTTTCACAGTAAAAGGGTGGGACCTAGTTGCTAATCTTGTTGCTCGACTAAACTTATATATAGGAGACACCAGTGAGCTAAGTTCATCGTGTTTAAATTTCTTTACTTCGACAATTTCTTCAGTGTTTTCATTCCTTTTTTTCCTCCGCCGTTAATCAGTAAATCTTTTCACTAATTAATTTTAGTTAAATGCTATACGGGAGACACGCTTGGGCGATCATGTCTTGAAAGAGACATGACTGATTGGGCAGGAGATTATCCCGCAGTAGGTTGTCATTTCTTTCTCAGGTAGACTGGTTGCTAGCCAAGGCTATAGAACCCAATTTGTCCTGTTATTTAACCCTTAATTGGAGGGAAGAGGGGTATTATAACTTTTCCCAAGTGTATTTGTGCGTAAGTGAATGCAAGGAATTAAATTAGAATTCGAACTCGGCACCCCGATTGCCGTCCTGAGTCGATATCTACTGCAAAGGTAATCTAAATTTAGGAATAGTTGATTTTATCAGCGCCGCTTAGATATGGCACAAGGTCTTATGTAAGGGGTACCCAGTGAGGATTGAATTCACTACTCAGTTTTAACAAGTTCTAGCAAACAAGCTTGATAACCATTGCACCACGCCAAGGTACCCTATTAATTAATTTACGTGGCTAATTTTACTTCGTTTTCTTTTATCATTTCTTTTCTCTTTTTGTTTCTTTTTCATCGTCATTATATCTTTCGATTAGTTTTGCCTTTTTAAGTTTTCAGAAATAATTGTCTTTCTTTCTTTATTTTTTATGGTCATCAAAAATAACTTTTGAATAATTTATTTCCTTCAAACTACCACAGATCTCATTTTAATCGTTGCTTTCTTTTCTAGATGTTTTCTTTCTGTCTGTCATTCTTCAGGTGTTTGCATTCAATAGCAATTTTTAATTCATTTATACAATCTCCTTCATGCATTGTCTTTCTTTCTTATTTCATACACTGGTACAAGGGTTGGGGAACACTTGGATGTGGTGCTATGGTTAGCAAGTTTATCTCGCTAGAACAGTTTTGACACTACAGTAGATTCGATCTTTACTGACTGCCTCATACTTTCGGCTTTGCACCACATCAACTAGAAAATCACCATTGACTCACACAAGGGTGTACACGGTACTATGGATAAACTGTCGTCTAAATAACGTAAAAATAAAATTAATATTGATATCTCATTTTAACAGACATATTTGTCAAAATTACACAAACATATTTTACGATTCTGTCGATCGTATTGTAGTCTTGGAATCAGAATAAGCTCTCAACCCCCACTTTCACTTAAACATCATATCACCACAAATAAACCGTTTTCACCATTTAATTTTCATTCCAACTTTGTCACCCGATGAGAAGCACGTATAGCAGCTTCGAAACGCAAAAAGTTTTATGAAGTGATACTATGAATTTATAAACCATTGTAACAGCTATTACAATATAATGCTCTACGTTGTATCGAGCACTGTTTATAAAAGTAAATGCATGAACAGCAGGGAAAAAAACCTACAAGTTCCACAAATTTGTTTATATATATATATATATATATATATATATATATATATATATATATATATATACTAGCAGTATAGCCCGGCGTTGCTCGGGTGTAATGAAAGATGAAAGCTTTAAAATTAATCCATGGTCCTGAAGCTCAGACTCTTTGGACGTTAGCACGAAAGACTAAAAAGCAATAGTTGGTTCTAGTTAAAGCGAAACTGTATACTGAAAGAAAAATGAATGGGTGTAAGTCAAATTTTGATTTCCTGGTATCGATATCAAATAAGTTTTTTCGTCGTAAACTGAATTTTGAAGGCGAAATACATGGCTTAGGCTAAGAACTACAATTATAACTCCTTAGAGCCAATCCCGAAGCAAAAACTAAAATAAAAGGGGTGAAAAACTGTTTTTGATCAGACCCGGTATCTTGCCTTTTATATATATAGATATTATACATTTCCTGCACTATTGTAAGAACTGCAACCTTGAAACTTCTGAATATCATTTTTTATGTCTTTGTCTATGAGTGTATCAAATTGGATTAAAATCGGGCCACTCCTTCTATAACCCGATTTTTTCGATTATCGATTTTCGATATTTGTCGGGTGTACCTCGACACAAAAGCTAGCTAAGAACACTCGCAGACGCTTATAGTCCAACTGCGTAAATTTTCATGAAAACGGTTCAGCCGTTTTGGAGTCTATAGGTAACGGATACACACACACACAGAGACAAAGTTCTATTTATAAATAAGTTTAGATACATAATCATTTAATTATGAATTAAAATACATTGAGACGCGGAAATTTCTATGTTTCGAGATTTCTATTTCGTCATCAGCCAATTTTAGATGTTAGTTGTGAAAATAATTTACATTTATATATAAAATCCAACTTTGTCTGATGACGAGATAGAAATCTCAAAACATAGAAATCTATATCGCAATGTATTTTTAATTCATAATTATATGATTATATTATGCTCTAAAATATTTATTGAATCGAAATTTTTTATGAAAAAGTAAATGCTAGAAAACTCAACATCGTAAAACCTTGGATCCTCTTTACCAGAATTTATATATATATATATATACAGAGAGAGAAAGAGTTAGTCATTCCAAGTCCGTGAATGGAGAAGATAACTCAAAAGTATCAATTTAATATAAAATGTTAAGTGATAGATCTGTATAGAGAGCTCAATAAACACTATCCAGTGCAATATGATATACATGAAGAAAAATTCAAGACACCATCCAAAGTCGTTATGAATTATAATCCCTTTCAACGAGCTGAGACGTTCATCTCGTCAGACCAGGTTTTATTTGGTATAACATTTTCTCAGAATATCCAAAACAAAAATTTGCAACGAAACAGAAATCAAGTAACATGAACCATAATAGAAATGTGTAGTGTTATCTTGTAAGGGTAGCCAAGGTTAAGGGAGAAAAAGTTCACTGAGCAGAATGAGTGGCTATAAACCCATACACACCCACCCACCCACAAGAACAGAACACAAATACGTATGCACATATACGTGAACATATATATATATATATATATATATATATATATAAGAGATTAGCTTATTAGCTTGTCGAAATGGATTATAATCATTTTAGATTATGTTTTCTTTTATGTATAATAATATATAATATGTATATATATTAATATAGTTATCCGTAGACAGTCATGTTTCGCAGTATCACAGCTCATTAGTACCGTAAACATCCAAATGCTTTCAGCCAAGATTGAAACCCAAACTATTTGAGCTCAGTCGGAGATTCTATCCTAAGCTATCGGCGTGCGGTAGAGAAAAGCCGGTTATATATATATATATATATATATATATATATATATATATATATATATATATATATATTCAGTAATGAATTAAAGCATTCTGGCTATTGGGCGTGTATAATGATAATATACACGCTAAAAAGTCTGCCTTCTTCTACCGACCGCCCATCGCCCAGTGGTAGAATCGCCGACTAACGCCAATTCGGTCGGGTTTCAATCCTGGGTTAAAAGTAATCTGAGTCTAACCGTTCTGATGTGCTGTGATACAACGAAACAGATCTGTCTGCGGATGACTATATATATATATATATATATATATATATATATATATATATATATATATATATATATATATGGCTTCTCGTATGCTTACGGGTCATATCAAGTTGAATACACCGGTTCTCGCTCGATCACCGAAGTTGAGCCTGGTCAGTATTTCGATGGGTAACCAGTTGGGAATACCAGGTACTGTAACCGGTTAGTGACGAATATGTGTTGTGGTGCAGTGGATATCGGCTCGGAAAGAGAAATCGGTGAGCCGAGTTCGAATTCCACTTGAATGCCCTGCATTCACTTGCGCGCTAGTACCTTTATGAAAAGTATTAATCCGTCGCTTCCCTCCAGTTATGGGTTAAATAACAGCGTAGGATTTGGGACACTGCCCTTAAACAAATCCAAATGAAATTTTCTCCATCGGGGAGGAAGCCAGCTCAACCTAAGGTGAATGCGGCTTGCACATATATATATTCTTATTTTAATTTTTTTCCTCTACTTTATTAAAAAATATATCCATTTTTCTATACCCCTTTTCTTATGTCTGTTTCTTTTTATATTTTTCTCTATTTAATAGTATGTTTGCATCATTTATATTTTATCAGTTTAGGTGTTTGTTAATTTTTTTTTCATTATTTCTATCTCTTACAGTCCTATGATAACTCATCTCTCTCTCTCTCTCTCTCTCTCTTTCTTTCTCTTTTTCTTTCTCTTAGTTAAGCAAAATTCAAGCCTAGGCCATCAGCTATGTGCTAAATAGTAGAACTTTTATCAGAAAATCATTATTAACCACAAACAATACCAGAATATGTTTTTGGCTTCAAATACGCTTCGAGAGTTTGATAAACCGTAAAAAACGAATGAATAACTCTCACTCTCTCTCTCTCTCTCTCTCTCTCTCTCTCTGTCAAGAAAAATTTGAGTATGGGCAATATGTAGATGGGTGACTACAGAGGAACATTCGGTGGTCTAAGCTTAGATGTGCGTGCAGTTTAATTGACAAAGCTTTTGAATGAAAAATGGAACAGCCATGTTTCAATTCCAGTAAGGTTCGTTATATTCATCTACACTATTGAGAAATGTATGAGTACACCTCTTATCCCATCAGCTATGAGTTAAATAGTAGAGCTTCTATCAGAAAATCATTATCATTCTCTCCTCAAAATTATTAAAATTCCAAAATATGTTTGGCCTTAAATAAGCTCAAATTGGTTGATAAACTGTAAAAGACGATTTAATAAATCTCTCTCTCTCTTTATCCCCCTCTCTCTATTTTTCTCATGATCATTTTATTATTTATTCATTTTCTTATTTCTCCATATAGACTGTTTTTGGGGGGGCGGAGATTTTTTTTTTTTCCAGTATTTCTTTTTTTTGGAGTTACATTTTTGTTGTGGTTGTCAGCTTATGTGCGTTGTGGTGAAGTGGATATCGCCTCGGAACGACAAATCGGGGAGTCGAGTTTGAATTCCAGTTGAATTCCTTGCATTCACTTACGCGCAAATACCCTTGCGAAAGGTATTAATCCGTCTCTTCCCTCCAGTTATGTGTTAAATAACAGGGGAGACTGGGTTCTGTAGCCTTGGCTGGCAACCAGTGTACAACAGAAAGCAATGGAAATCTACTGCGGGATAATCTTCTGCCCAGCCAGTCATGTGTCTTTCAAGACATGATCGCCCAAAGCGTGTATCAGGTATGTCACTTAACTGACTGTCATCTTATTTTATTTTACTATTATTACTCGTTCTTTATCTGTTTTGTTTTTACTTCCTTTCTCTCTTTTCTTACATCTTTCTCTTTATTTTTTTATTTTTATATATTTTTTTTTTCACCTCTTCATATTCCAATTTTTTACTTCTGGCTTACAGGTAATTGGCGCTGAAATACAGGTGCACATACGATGGACTTTTAAGCAACGTCGAGCCTTTGTCAGTACCCAAACCGTTTGGGAATAGCAAGTGTGTTAAACTTGAATGTGCGTGTGGCGTAATGAATAATGGTGGAACTGAAAAGCAGAGTTACATTCCCAGTAATTTGATGACATATGCCGTTGGCAATTGTATGAATCCAGCTCTTCTTTACCTCCGACGGCTATCTAAACTTATTTATAAATGGAACTTTGTGTGTGTGTATCCGTTACCTATAGACTCCGAAAAGGCTAAACCGATGTTCTTGAAAATTTACACAGTTGTACTATAAGTGTTTGCGAGTGTTCTTAGCTAGGTTTTGTGTCGAGGTACACCCGATAAATATCGAAAATCGATAATCGAAAAAATCGGGTTATAGAAGGAGTGGTCCGATTTTAATCAAATTTGATACACTCATAGACAAAGACATAAGAAACGATATTCAGAAGTCTCAAGGTTGCAGTTCTTACAATAGTGCAGATAATCAATAATATATATATATATATAAAAGGCAAGATGTTTGTGTGTGTCTGTTTATCTGCCTGTATGTCTGTATTTTTTCAGCCCCTTTATTTTAGTTTTTGCTTCGGGTTTGGCTCTAAAAAGGTATAATTGTAGTTCTTAGTCTCAGCCATGATACCATTTACTCAGAGGACGTATTTAGCCTTCAAAATTCAGTTTACGACGAAAGAAACTTATTTGATATCGATACCAGGAAATCAAAATTTGACTCACATTAATTCATTTTTGTTTCAGTCTACGGTTTCGCTTTAACTGGAAACAACTATTGCTTTTTAGTCTTTCGTGCTAACGTCCAAAGAGTCTGAGCTCCAGGACCATGGATTAGTTTTAAAGCTTTCATTACACCCGAGCAACGCCGGGCTATACTTCTAGTCAGTTAATAAGTAGACTTGTGTAAATAAATAATTAACTCTAAAATACTTACAATGTAAAAATATTTTATGACTTTAAATAACCAGCAAATTGTTGAGAAGCAGTAAAATATTACGGTTTATCAACAATTACATTAGTTGTTTTGAAGAGGTACTGACACAGAGATCCAATGGCGAATTGGTATGGTGTAGGGCGCGTTCCAGAAGCTGAGTAAAGTATTAAGAGACAGGAAACTTTCACTAGAGTACTAGATTGATATGTGATGTCATATCTTACAATGTAAAAATGTTTTATGGCTTTAAATAATCAGCGAATGTTTGATAAGCCGTAAAAAATAATCGATTTTCTATCTCTCTTTCTTCAATTTGCTCTCTTCCACAAGTTTCTTCTACATTTCCTTCTGTCATTCTGTCTTCTTCTTACGTTTTTTTGTCACGCATTAATTTGTCCTAACTCTCTCCTTCTCCCCTCCCTCTCTCTTCCCCCTCTCTCTCTCTCTCACTCTTTCTCTATTCATCCCTCTTTTACTTACGCTATCTCTTTGTGAACCTCTATATACCTTCCACTATCATTTTCATTGTTCTTCATTCATTTTTTTTCTTCCATTTTCACATTCTGTTTTCACCCTTATTTTCTACTGCTCTATTCTCCCAATCTGTCGTTTGCTCTAATGTCCATGCTACATGTCTGTTAGATGAAACACACCAATTCATCAGCTAATGGACGCTCCCTCCTATATTAATAAGAGTTAACAGAAAGTTAAATTAAACGTTCTTATGAAGTTCATAGGAGTTCTAAGAAGTTCTAGTGAGTTCTTTAGACTTCTATTGGAGTACTACCAGGCAGTTAATATTAGTTGGCAGTTAGCAGAATACTAAGGAGTCAGCTTACAGGGAAAGATTACTAAGTTTCTAACATTTTTGGTGCGTGAAGTCGGTTAGCAACCGACATAGCACGATTATAACTTTCAGCGCGAAGGTTATAATCGTGCTATGTCGGTTGTAATTCGACTTAACGCACCCAAAATGTTAGAAACTTGGTAATATTCCACACTAAGCTGACTCTTTAGTATTCGGCTAACTGCCGACTAATATCAACTGCCTTAGTCTAACGATGCCCAAACTGAAACTAACAAAGAGTTCTACTGAACTCCAATAGAACTCTAAAGAACTCTAGAATTCCTATCAACTTTTCCTGTTAACTCTTATTAATATAGGAGGAGTTTTTCACCATAACAAAATCTATGAACAGTGAAGAGGATTCGGAAATGGTTGATGAGTCTAATGGTGAATACGAAAATATGGCAGCTCGGTAAACTCGTTTTAATTGTTCTGATGAGAAAAGAACTTCTGAATTTATTTATAAGAGATTCAGACAACAAGGAACCCTACATAAGTTGTTTCGAAGAGGTACTGACAGAGAGATCCAAAGGCGAATTAGAATGGCTAAGAACGCGTTCCAGAAGCTGAGTAAAGTATTAAGAGACAGGAAACTTTCACTAGGAATAAAGACAAGAGTGCTAGATTGATATCTGATGTCAGTTCTTCAATATGACAGTGAATTATGGACAATACCATCAAAGATTAAGGGAAAACTTGAAGCAATTGAAATGTGGTAATACAGAAAGATGCTGCGGATATCATTGACTAAGCATGTGAGCAATGATGAGGTGTTGGAAAGAATGGAAACGAAAAGGAAATTAATATTGAGCCTCATGAAGGGACAACTGAAGTTCCTGGTACATGCAATGAGGAAGGAGGGCTTAGATAAGCTGATTCTAACAGGCCAGATAGAGTGAAAGATAGACAGAGGAAAGCAGCAGATAACATATTCGAAGGGCCTGAGCAGGTGGATGACAGAATGGTTTTTTTTCTTTTTTTTTCTTTTTTAATCATATCACCCCGAGCTAGGCGGTAATGTCACTGATGTGCAGGGCGCTACATAGGAGTGAAAAGATTGGAAAAGAGAAAACCGGAAACCGCATCCTAAACAGGAAACAAGGGATGAGCCACTTCACCTGTTCAATAGACATGGGTGGAGTGTAAACCGGGCGATAGTTTAGTCTATCTACTCCAACTGAAAAAAAAAGTGAGAAGATTAGAAAAGAGAAAACCGGAAACCGCATCCTAAACAGGAAACAAGGGATGAGCCTCTTTATCTGTTCAATAGACGTGGATAGAGTGTGAACCGGGCGATAGTTTAGTCTATCTACTCCAATTGAAAAACAAGTGAGAAGATTGGGAAAGAGAAAACCGGAAACCGCATTCTAAACAGGAAACAAGGGATGAGCCTCTTCACCTGTTCAATAGACGTGGGGGGTGAACCGGGCGATAGTTTAGTCTATCTACTCCAATTGAAAAAAAAAAGTGAGAAGATTGGAAAAGAGAAAACCGGAAACCGCATCCTAAACAGGAAACGAGGGATGATCCTCTTCACCTGTTCAATAGACATGGGTGGAGTGTAATTGCAAGATGTTACAAAAGAAAGTGTGCTAAGAGCCACCAGGAATAAGGAGACGTGGAAGGCCATGATTGCCTACATCCTGAAACGACAAGGCACATAGAAAAAGAAGAAGTAGTGCTCTGATTCAAGAGGGTGGCTGCTAGATGACACTGCTAGATGACACTCCGCCGCATGCCACATAAGCAGGAAAATCTACTCATGGCTGTCAGACAATTTCTGAGACCACATTACCTGTTATAATCTGGTCTCCAAACTTTCTAGCCTGCGACCCGTTTGATTATTATATGATTAGCGCAATTGAGCAAAAGCCTAACCAAACTTTTTCTAACACAAAAGATGAAGTGAAATCAAGCCCGACTTATACAAAGAAACAGTCCAGAAGAGCTACAGGAGATTCTGAAATCGTTTGGGGGCCGAAATCATCTGATTTTATTGAATAAATTTATTTTAAAATATTTTTGCATAATTTTGGTAAAAAACTCTGTTAAAATGAGATATTCAGCGTTATCTCTATTTTTGCGTAATTTAGACGACACTTTATTTATCGCATTCTGTCATCATCATCATCATCATCATCATCATCATCATCATCTCACCCTTTATATACCCAATGGTGTGTAGGGTAGTAACTCTTTGTTACTGTTTCCGTAACAAACTGTTTTTTTTTATGAGACAGGGTTGTTAGCCCTGCGCCCAACCCCCCAAACCTGGAGGACCGGTGGACCATTCTTGGTCCTTACGTTTACAGCACCTGGTATTCCCAAACGGTCACACATCTAAGTATTGACCAGGCTCGATGTTGCTGAACGAGAACCGGTGTATTCAACACCATATAGCCGTAGACATCGCACTCTGTATTTTCTTCCAGTTCGTGTGTTTCGACGAAACTTCGCTAATTTTTTTTAAACCTTATGAATTTTGCTCTATCTTGCGTAGTTTGTCATTTTCTTTTTTACTTTTATCCCTCCACTCCCACGCGAAACAGTCAGTCTATTACGTGCCATAAGTGACACACGCTTTAGGCAATCATGTCTTGAAAGAGACATGACTGACTGGGCAGAAGATTATCCCGCAGTAGGTTGCCATTGCTTTCTGCAATAGACCGGTTGCCAGCCAATACTATAGAACCCAATCTGTTCTACTATTTAACCCATAACTGGAAGGAAGAGACGAATTAATACCTTTCCCAAGGGGATTTTTACGTAAGTTAATGCAAAGAATTCGATTTCATCGCCCTGAATTTTCGTATTGAGTCGATATGCATTGAACCACAACGCACATCCCACACCACAACGCACATTCCACACCACAACGCACATCCCACACCACAACGCACATCCCACACCACAACGCACATTCCACGCGAAACTCTAAACCTTAACCATTTCTCTTTTTTTTTACTGCCGGGGTGGAACAACTAAGCCCGATTACCATTTGCCCTAGGCGATGTCCATCAATGCTACGCGCAGAATAATCAATAACAAAGATATTATCGATATGTAGCAATTGAATCAATCGGCTGAAAGAAAACCAAGAAAACCAAGAAACTGCAAAACTGCAAACCACGTGAATGTCCAAGAAATACACACTGTGGGTCAAAAGTGCTTATGGCCTAATCTCATCTCAGAAAAGCGGAAACGTATTTTTGCAAACCAGTTTTTCGTCGTATACTGGAAACAGTTTAAATAATTAAGTGCCATACCTGATACCCGCTTGAGCGATCATGTCTTGAAAGAGACAAGACTGACTGGGCAGAATATTATCTCGCAGTAGGTTGCCATTACTTTCTGCGGTAGACTGGTGGCCAGCCATAGCTATAGAACCCAATCTGTTCTGTTATTTAACAAATAAATGGAGGGAAGAGGCGGATTAATACCTTTCTTAAAGTATTTCTGCGTAAGTGAATGCAAGTAATTCAACCGGAATTCAATCTAGTCAGTTAAGTGCCATAAGTGATGCACGCATGGGCGACCATGTCTCGAAAGAGACATGACTGACTGGGCAGAATATTATCTCGCAGTAGGTTGCCATTACTTTCTGCGGTAGACTGGTGACCAGCCAAGACTATAGAACACAATCTGTCCTGTTATTTAACCCATACATGGAGGGAAGAGACGGATTAATACCTTTCCCAAAGTATTTGTGCGTAAGTGAATGCAAGGAATTCAATTGCAATTCGATATTGGCTTCCTGATTTCTATTTCCGAGTCAATATCCAATGCATCGTAACGCACATCAGATCCGTACTTTGTACTTTTACGTATTTATTTAAGCCAATAACTGTCTTTTTCAGTATAACTTTGCCATTGCTCTTGATTTCGTAACGGATATTAATCGAAAAGATGTAACATTATGTAGTGAAACATTCAGATACAAATTCAGCTAATAAATACGGACTCATTGATCATCACTCGAACATGGTATCTTAAAATCAAAGGGTGACATTTATTATATAACATCATCTCGACTTACACTAACAGTTCCTTACTTATAGATAGATACCAACAGTAAAGATCGTATTTCTGCACCAACCAAAAAAATGTGAAAGCAAAGAAAATTTGGAATATTTCTGAAATATAATGCTTATAATCAAGAATTCTTTGACATTTTAGAGCAGTGAAACATCATGCCCACTTCTATGAACGTATTCTGAGTTTTGCGGAGATCCCATCAACTCCACATGGCGATTGATTAAAATCTGCTTATATTTTACAAGTTGATATTAAATTTCACTTATTTTGTCAGATAGATAGATAGATAGATAGATAGATAGATAGATAGATAGAAAAAAGACTTAGTTATGAATATATTAGCAGTATAGCCCGGCGTTGCTCGGATGTAATGTGAAGTTTGATGAGAATCGGGTAAAAATTGTGGATTTGTATAAAGGACATACAGCCAGATAAACACACACACACACACACACACACACACACACACACACACATGTTTTGCCTTATATATATATATTATCGATGTTCTGCACTATTGTAAGAACTGCAACCTGAATATCGTTTCTTATGTCTTTGTCTATGAGTGTATCAAATTTGATTAAAATCGAACCACTCCTTCTATAACCCGATTTTTTTGATTATCGATTTTTGATATTTATCGGGGGTACCTCGAAACAAAACCTAGCTAAGAACACTCGCAGACGCTTATAATACAACTGTGTAAATTTTCAAGAAAATTGGTTCAGCCGTTTTGGAGTCTATAGGTAACCGACACACACACACACAGACACATACACACATACAAAGTTCCATTTATAAATAAGTTTAGATTAGAACGATATAAATATACTTAGATGGAAAAATGATAGATAGATAGATAGATAGATAGATAGATAGATAGATAGATATGAAACCTGTATAGATAGATAGATAGATAGATAGATAGATAGATAGATAGATAGATAGATAGAACCGACTGGAGTAGATAAATAATTTGATATATAGATAGAAAAAGAAAGAAATATTGTATATGAATTAAAAAGTCCCCACAAAATCTGTCTGCTTCATGTTTTATTGTATTTTTCGATTTTTGAAGAAGGCGTTGAGAATTACACTCGAAATTGTGAAAAAAAATGTCAAAATATATATTTTGCTACTTTTGTTTAAGTTTTTTTGTCTTTCACGTTCATTACCAAGAAATGGTGTGGTGTCTGTGTAGTAGTTACAATTCTTCATTCGTTTGCAATCTGCTATTCTTTGGGAAGCTAGACTGTTGAAATGGTCTAACGTGACTTCATGGGCAACAAAGTCGCCCAAAAAGAATAGATTTATTTGTTTTATTTTTTATTTTTCATAATTAGGATACAATATCTGCGGACATGTGCGTGTGGGGGGTGGATGAGTGTGTGTGCATATTAAGCACAGTTTTGTTAGGCCCAATGTCACTTTTGTGAGTATACAGACCGTAGAAAATAATTGAACTGGTTAAGATGCTGAATGTCTTGCAGGAGAAAATTCCTTTACATCACGATATATATATAATATATATATATATATATATATATATATATATATATATATAATTTTGTCAGAGTCATACTAGAACAGTAGACAGTCATATTAAATAGTGCTCAATACACATTTAATTGCTCAACGCACACACTCACACACACACACACACACACACACACACACACACACACACACATATATATATATATGTGTGTGCGTGTGTGTGTGTGTGTGTGTATATACATATAAATATATATTTGGGCAGCAATCTTTTATTCAAACATGTTTCGTTAAAAACAACCCACAAGGAAGACTTTATTAATTTGTTATTTAATTTTTCTGGTATTCCTACATGTTTCTCTTATGCTGAAGATAAGTAGTGCAAAATTGGTTCATAATCTTTGGACTTTCCAGGCGCTTTCAGGCACTTCACTGGCCATTTTCAAGGATGATATTTTCTGATGTTGTTATTTTGTTCTCATGTTTGACTGTAACGTACATTTTGGTTATATATATATATATTGTAATTTTGTTATTACAATGGTTTATAAAAACATTTTATCACTATACAAAAATGTTCAGGTTTCAGAAGAATATTGTTCTTCTTCAGGTGAAATTTTTCAAAAAAAAATTATAAAAATTATTTATTTTAGAAAATATAAGATAAATTCATGGTTATTCGGAAAATTAAGGAGGGTTGGTTGGAGAAAATTAAACAATATGATTGTCGTTATGTCAGTATTGCTCGGTCAAAAGTGAGAATTAGGTTAAACTATAGAGTCATTTAGGTTATAGTGGGTTATCCATAGTTTATAGTGGAGAGTCCGTTCTAGTGAAGGGTAGTTGTATATTGTTGTAGATTAACGGAATTTGGCCTCGTTGTAGATAGCCCACTATAAGTCATAAAATGATTATAAATCAAGAAAAGCAAATGCATTTGAAAAATAACATTTTATATATACACATATCAATTAAGGCTTTTACAATGAAAGTGATACTTGAAGTGATACTTGTCAATAAAATGCTGAAAAGAGAATTAATGTTTAGGAATGTGGGAGCGCTGTAAATAAGGAATGTCTTTGATGTATTTGCTCCTTAGGTCAATAAGTAGTTTTGAGACAGGGACGAAGTAAAGGAGAGGTGAGCATAGTAAGCCGCTTGACTTGGGTCAAGGGAGCTACTAAATACTCTCGTCTGTCTGGGTGTATCTGCGTCGGTCTGTCTGTCTGTGCTTTCTGTATTCGCTTTTTATATCTTCTTTTTGGATCGCAGCATATCATTTGGGGATTCACACTTGTATTTGATTCTGGGCTTCGCATTGGCCGATAAATAAAGTTCCTGTATGCTCGCGAACTGGAATTTAATATTTAATTAATTTTTAGTTTTCAACCAGAACAACTGCGCGAATCCAGCTGCGCACCGACGACTTTTGGTCATTTGCTTTTTGGTTGTGAGGGTGCAAACATCCGGTCCATCGATTTTGCTCGGTCGGTATCACCACGAGGTCACCTGGAGAACATTTTTGGTTTATGTCATAATATGACATTTTATTTTATCTGAGTAATATACATACTCGGAATATACATTATTCAAATGTGTAAACAATAGATTTTAACAACAGGTTAGATTTTAGGCTTTTAAAATTTCATTTTATACTACTTAGTCTGTTAAAGTGGCTGGATTGTATTAGCTAAAATTAAAATTTTAATTTACTAAGTTATATTTGAATTATGAAAACCAAATAAGTATTGTTTTGTTCACTAATTTTAATAAATATTTTTTATGTAATACTAAAGCTTAAGTTGTGAGTGGGCATTATAATTTATTAAATTTTAAAGAGAAACATTTTCGGACTTTGGGTTTTTAATCTATGTGTTCTTTCATTTCATTAATCTCTGACAGCAAGAAGTGATTTTAGCAATATGTTTAGGGCATATGAAAATGAAGTTTTCTGTAGTGAAACTGACTTAAAAACAAAGACACACACACATATATTTTCTGCATGACATTTACCAACGCGTGAAATGGCAGCACTCAAATTCGAATAACATCGATTGACTACATTTTTGCAGAGATTAAAAAAGGTGCCATCACGAAGTGTCAAAACATCCATTGATTTCACTCTTCTATCATGTTCATTTTGGATCTAGACAATCATGGAAGTTTACAGTTCGATTGTACTTATCACCTGTGCATTGCCATTAATTATTGATAAAGACGGAGGATTTGTTTCCCTATTTCATGCGGACTATTTTTGCGTTCACGATAATGTAACGAATATTCGTGGTGAATTTGTTATCGGCGGATCAAGACCAGCATTCAGGGTGCTCTGTTTGGTTGACTTTCATACAGATTTTCTCTTATTTACGCCCCAGCTACATAAGCTGCTGCCATTTATGGTCAGGTGCCCCTGCCGTTCTTCTCAGTGTTCTTGACAAGCTCCAAAGGAGAGTCTGTAATGTGATAGGTACTGATCTGGCGACTCGACTGCAGCCACTTTCCCATCGTCGAAATGTGGCCTCCCTTTGTCTCTTCTACAAATATTTTCATGGCTTCTGCTCGGATGAGCTTAAGTCACTGATGCCTCCTCAACAGGTGTTTACCCGTGCAACCAGACTGGCAAGTGGGTCCCACCCATTCACAGTCAAGTTAGCCAAATGCAGACAACAATTCTACTCCTGCAGCTTCCTCTCTCGCACTTCCCGCCTGTGGAACTCACTCCCGTATTCTTGCTTTCCTGACGGCTACAACCTCCAGAAATTTAAATGCAAAGTCAATACTCATCTACTAACCACTGGCCTCTAGCTCTCTCCCCTCCCCTGTATAACCTTCCCTTTCTCTCCACCTATGTATCTGTCATCGCACCTGCTTTCTCAGCTTTCTATTGTTCCTTTCTAACTAGCTTGTACTCCTCACTATTTTCTAATTAATTATTTTACATTTATGTAACCCCCTGCACATCAGTGGCGTTTCCGCCTTGCTCGGGGTGAAATGATTGAAAAAAAAAAGCTAAATAAATAGCAGGGTTGACTGCACTTTCTAACCTTGATTAGCAAATGATATAAGAAAATCTCTGAATTTCAAACCGTGAAAAATGCCACAGGAAACAGCTCCACTATCTTTTCCATTCTGACGCAACCCTTATCGTTCGATTTAATTCATTTCATGGCATTTGGCTGCGACTGGGTAATACACCATGGGTAGTAAACTTATTTCCTGATCCTTGTTGATGGTCAGTAGAATCCGAAATTTACAGATACCACAGTTTCCTAGCCTTTTGTCAAAGAATTTTAAACATAACATGCCATATATATTACAGCAATCAATGATCTTATGGAAATTTTCTTTTCTCTCCCGATACCTGATATGCAATGTAAAGTGTAAAATCACTAAAACCAAAAAGAATTTATCGATGTTCTATAAACTGGCCGATTTTATAGTATCTCAATTGATTGAGTCATTCAATGCCGAACTTTTTTTTCTAAATATTTCTTTTTTATTTAAACAATCAAAAGCGTTTTTAAAATAGTAACACCACTGTTTGTTATCACACATGTTTGTTCTCTGGTATTAACAACTGCTTTATAAATTATTTTTTAATTTGTTTGATAGCTTATCAATTAATTGGCTTATTTTTTGTTCTAAAAACGTTTTGTATTTAAACAGTCAAAAACTTCTTTTGTATAGTAAAATCTGTTTGCTACCACAGATGTTTTACCGCTAGTATTCGTCGTCGTCCTGCGGCCTTGGCCGAGATAAAACTCACTACACCCCTCCAGTATTCCCTGTGCATTTGGAACCCTGGCGCAGTTTATAGTGAAATTCATAATCTTGTCAAATAGCTGAATACTTGATATTCGCCAGTGCTACCAAGTGTTTTTTATTGTGACACCAACACTGGATGGGTTGCCTCCAGGCCCCATCCTGTTATTTAACCCATAACTGGAGGGAAGTGACGGATTAACACCTTTTCTAAGGGTACCCGTGCTTAAGTGAATGCAGGGTACTCAACTGGAATTCGAACTCGGCTCAACGATTTCTCTTTCCAAGCCGACATCCACTGCACTACAACGCACATCCGTCACTGAACGCTTACAGCGCCTGGACTTCCCCAAGCAGTCACCCATCTAAGTACTGACCAGGCTCACGTTGCTTGACTTCGGTGATCGAACGAGAACCGGTGTATTCAACGTGATATGCCGTAAGCATATCACGTAAGCATATCACCGCTAGTATTAATACCTCTTACAATAAATAATTCTTTTATTGTTCTAGGGTTTATCAACCTGTTGTGGATTATTTAAACTGGAAATATTTATGATTAGCGGCATATCAACACGTTATGTGTAATTTAATGCCGAAATTTAATTTTCTTGACAACATAAATAATTTTAAAAAATTTATTGCTTTTTTTAAAGATGTATTGCTCATAAATTTATTTTTCTCCTTTTACTTTTTTAACAATAATATATTTTACTGCTGGAAATTCATTTTATCTGTTTCTGCAGTTGGTAGTCTTGATTGATTTCTGCTTTGTGGTTCAATTCTGTGTGATTCTGTAGAGACAATTTACACGATTCGAAGGATGGTCATCGACAAGACAGTGAGAGAATACTTAGAGGCAAAGCACATAATAATTTGTCTCTGCCTATAGCAAATTTTTATTTGAATAAAAGAGAAGCAGAATGAAAAGCATGAACAAAAGAATCATATGAAGTAATTGAAAAGTAGGGTAATTGTCGTGGACCCGGCTAAAGGTCCAGAAAGAATAACGCAAAAACAACCAAATAGAAAATAATGAATATATATTAAATACGGAAAGAACACAATACTTGAAACTTGGTTAGTAGGAACGATAATACGAGTTAGTGTGAAATACTATGATTCGACCCTCGTTCTTAGAACTCGGACTCGTAATGATCGTTAAGGTAGCAATGTTCGTAGACCGATTCTCTGCTGATTTCGGGTCGCTCTGTAGGCGCTCTCCTCAGGCTATTCCGTCTCACCTCTTGTGAGGGGAGGCATAAGTAATGGTTAGAAGAGTTCATTCAATTTTTCGATGATGCCGCCATGACAGTAATGAGAAAATGAGCCGAAAAAAGCAATAGCTAAAAACTGATGCCATTTATGGTCAGGTGCCCCTGCCGTTCTCCTCAGTGTTCTTGACAAGCTCCAAAGGAGAGTCTGTAATGTGATAGGTACTGATCTGGCGACTCGACTGCAGCCACTTTCCCATCGTCGAAATGTGGCCTCCCTTTGTCTCTTCTACAAATATTTTCATGGCTTCTGCTCGGATGAGCTTAAGTCACTGATGCCTCCTCAACAGGTGTTTACTCGTGCAACCAGACTGGCAACGTGCAACCAGACTGGCAACTGGGTCCCACCCATTCACAGTCAAGTTAGCCAAATGCAGACAACAATTCTACTCCTGCAGCTTCCTCCCTTCGCACTTCCCGCCTGTGAAACTCGCTCCCGTATTCTTGCTTTCCTGACGGCTACAACCTCCAGAAATTTAAATGCAAAGTCAATACTCATCTATTAACCACTGGCCTCTAGCTCTCTTCCCTCCCCTGTATAACCTTCCATTTCTCCACCTATGTATCTGTCATCGCACCTGCTTTCTCAGCTTTCTATTGTTCCTTTCTAACTAGTTTGTACTCCTCACTCTTTTCTAATTAATCTTGTTACATTTATGTAACCCCCTGCACATCAGTGGCGTTTCCGCCTTGCTCGGGGTGAAATGATTAAAAATAAAAAATAAAAAAAAATAACTCGATAGTTACAATGCTGCACAAGAGGGTTAATATAGACAATAAATGTGTGATGTCGTTACGAACATTTTCGTAAAACCGGCTGTCAGCAGTGGCGCACGTGTTTAACTCACGACGGACTTAAGTTTCTGCGATTCTGTTTGTTCTGTCAGTCGAAATATTTTATTGATCTTTTCAGCTGCGACAGGCGTAATGATGATAACAAGATGCGATGTTAGAAGTAGAAATATAAAAAAAATAGTGATGTAGTTCATGTAAATGTTTTTAAATATTGATAGCGGAGGTGATGCAGACAAATCTTGAGAAGAGTGTTTTGATAATATTTTGTTATGAGATATAAATGTACTTTTCCTTCAACGTACCGTGTCTTTTCAGGAGGTTGGCGATCATGGCTTCCACAATTTTTTAGCCTTTGTAATTCTTACTAAATTTTATGTTTTTGATATCTCCTAAACCTTGCTCTACGATCCATTTACTCAAGTTCGCTTGGTAGATTATGAGTAGATTTCTTCTAGCCGTCTTGGCTTCAATCAATCTTGTGAGTGTAAAATTTTCCAAACCCACTTTCTGCATTGTGTGCCCTAAAAATTTGAACTTTACCTTTTTATTGCTGCATCTACTGCCAGGAAAATTGGGTCTAGGTATCGGGCCAGAAAGTTTTTTTCTTCAGAATCCATTTTTCACATTTATAAATCTATCATTCGTCTGTGTATTCAATACTATTGCTATATCTGATCGGGTGCTTCTGCTATTCATCTCGAGATTCCCGACAAAATCCCATGATGGATCTGCAATGCAATCGATCCTGATTTGGGAGCTCGACTTTCTCAGCGACGTAATGTGGCTTCCCTTAATCTTTTCTACAGATATTTTTGGGCCAACTCGATGCGCTTTTCCCCTTGGTGCCTCGTCAACAAATTTAAGGCGTAGTACTAGATTGGCCTCCACCTTTCACTTTTACCGTTGAAATGGTTACATGCAACCCTCACTTCTACTCCAACAGTTTATGGAACAGGCTTGCCTCCCAGAGAGTAAAACACTACGCCTGCTTGGCCTGACACTCTCAGCGGACCTCAAGTGGAATGATTACGTCAAATCCATTGCTAAATCCGCTGCTATGAAAGTCGGCTCTCTGTGCAGCGTCCGGAAGTTCTTTCCACCTGAATCCATCCTGCACATATATAAATCTACCATCCTCCCGTGTATTGAATACTGCTGGTCGGGTGCCCCTGCTATTCTCCTCGGGCTTCTTGACAAAATACAACGAAAAATCTGTAAAATGATCGATACCGACTTGGCTGACCGCCTGCAGTCACACTCACCGGCATGACGTGGCTTCTCTGTGCCTCTTCTATAAATACTTTAACAGCTTCTGCTCAGATGAACTTAGACCACTGGTGCCCCCTAGTTATGAATTTGCACAAGATACTAGATTAGCAACTTGGTCCCACACTTTTACAGTAAAACCGATAAAATGTAACCGCAATTTCTACTCCAACAGCTTCTTTTCTCGCACTGAAATTCCCTTCCGTATACTTGCTTCCCCGATGGCTACAACCTCCAGGAGTTTAAATGTAAGGTCAATAGACACCTCCTAACACACTAACTCGCACCCATTCTCTCAAAAACTCTTCCTATGTACCTCCTATCACCCTCCTTCTGACATTTCCTATAACCAATCGCTCTATGTAACCCCCTGCGCTATAGTGGCAGTGGAATGCCTTGTTTGGGGTGATATGATTAATATATACTTATATATTCCATTTGTAAACGAGTTATTACGCGACCCAGGTTTCTACAATAAGTGGTGTCTTCAGACGATTTTCAATAACTGAAATTTATTGAAAATCGCCTGAAAATACCATTCATGGTAGAAACGTGGGTCACATAATAACAAATGGAATGTATCAAAAATTGTATTGAACTCTTTGTAATACAAATGTGCACTAGTTTAATTTTATTATGACCAAAAAGTTATTAAACAATATATATATATATATATTAAACAGAATGAACGTCATAATGCGCATAAGACCCTAGGCCCCTTTCGGCCAACCCATGATCAAAGGTGCGTAGGCGGAATTTCAATTGATAAACAGGAACACATTAATATGAATTAAAGAAGGGGAGGTGGGACTCGCTTAAAAACAAATTTTAAACCAAATTAATTAAAATGTAAGGGGGAATAAAAATAAAGTTCAACAAAAGTAATAAAATGTTAAAAATGGATTCACATACCTTCCAAGAGCCATAAGGAGCGAATGAATATATATATATATATATATATATATATATATATATATATATTACTTTAAACGTTATTCTCAACGGATAGCCATATTTGAGTAAAAGCTCTGTTTAGTTTTAAAAGTAAAAACCGCATTATTAAAACATTATCTTATTTGATATATTTGAGTAGATATTCTGTTTTTAATCAAGCAGTATATTTATACATTTATAGTGTGTGCCATTTTTAAATGAAATCTTCCGGAGAAAAGAGTGCGGTGAAACAGAAAACAGATTGTCGCCGTTTGCTGTTGACCGCAAATCTATTTTATATTTACAGACACTCAGTCTCTGATATTAAGTTCATTTACTCATAAATACAGCATATTTTAAATCTCTATTTTTATCATATATATATATATATATGTGTGTGTGTGTGTGTGTGTGTGTGTGTGTGTGTGTGTGTGTGTGTGTGTATAGCAATTCCAAACTCGTTTTAAATTTGACTAGTGGAAACGTTTCATGAAAATACTTTTGATTGAAAATAGATTCGATTATGCATTTCCCCGTTGAAGGCTTCCATCAACCACATTCTTGACTTAGGTCAACACTATCTCTTGTATGCACTTTATGTTGGCCCCCGTGTTTAGTTTGTGACCCTGTAGGAAGATGAATGGAGGCACAACCTCGCTATCACACACTCCGTGATGTTGATTTTGATTGGATATATCATAGAACTTTTTCCAAGTCCTCTCTACTGTCCTCACATTGACACTGAAAACACTCTGAAATGTACGTATTAGAACTTCCATTGAGAATGCTAAGCATTTAGCAAGCCGTTTCAAAATTTCTGGCGGAGTGAGCTACGCCATGGTACTTTTTTTTCTCACTGACGGTACCCAACTGAATCTATTATACTATGCTGACTGCAATATGAAAAAAAAACCGCATTATTAAAACTTTATCTTATTTGATATATTTGAGTAGATATTCTGTTTTTAATCAAGCAGTATATTTATACATTTATTTCTACCGGTCTGATTATTTACGATAAATTTTGTACAAAAATTGTGAGTTCATTCGACAGGATTTGAACCTACGACCACTATCAATATAGGGAAAGCCACTGCGTTAATCTGCTGCGTCTTAGATCACTCGACCACGAATGTTACCACAGGCTAAGTAATGTCAAATCAAGCCTATATAACACAATTTTCGAATTAAATACAGAATATCTACTCAAATGCGAACATTGATTGAAATAAATGCTCAAAATTAAAAATAAAAAATGGAGGCAATTTACCCAACACACCAGATAGATAGATAGATAGATACATACATACATACATACATACATACATACATATATTCATAGATAGAAACATTGTCATCAAATAGATAGATAGTGAGAGAGAGAGAGAGAGAGAGAGAGAGAGAGAGAGTGAGAGAGCAAAGTGTACGTTGGATGTGCCGAAAGCAATTAAGATAAACAAAAGATGGTATATTCATAAATTCTCAGTCATGCTAGAAAAAATTAGCAATTGAGGCAAACTATTCAACCACCTTTGAAAGTTAAATTAAAAAAAAAAAAACCCTAATGTAGGCTATAGTATATTAAGAAAAGCAAAATTATCCGGCGATATTGATGTCTGCAGATTGTGCCAAGAAGAAACGTTAGCTATAGTATCATTTCAAGAACGAGAAAGGTTACTTCAAGAAAATATCTGAAATAATGACTAGACGTATACACATTAGAATGTGCATTTTTGGTTTATACTAACCCGGATAAAATTATGTACAACACTATTTCGCTTGAATCACTCCTCCCCTTATTTTGAACTTTCTGTTTTCATTTTCCTGTTTTCAGATTCCTGTTGTGCAGTCTGAATAAAGCGTTAGGAAATCAATTAATCTGTAACAACTGATGATATAAAACGTTTGAAATCATAGCAGTGCAATCGGCTGATCATCCTAATATATATATATATATATATATATATATATATATGTATATATATATATATATGTATATATATAAGAAAAATTAAGGCAGACACGTTGTTTCATTGTAAATCGGAAGTTTAGGCCTATTTCAGGCGAACCATCATCAGCTTCCGTCTTTATTGTACAAAAGATTTTACACGAATGAAATTCACAAAGACCTAAAAAATACCCGAATAAAAATAAAGGTCGCTCCCTTTCATTCAGCATGTCAGTTAGACTGCTGACCCGTAGATTTGAAACGTAAAACATTGTCATGAGATAGATAGATAGATAGATAGATAGATAGATAGATAGATAGATAGATAGATAGATAGATCTTTTTCTTCTGTGTGCAATTTTCTTTCAGGACGTAGGCCTTCCACGTTTCCTTATCCCTGGTGGATCTTAGCACATTCCCGTTCTGCCATCAACCTGCTCATGTCAGTTAAGTAGGTTACACGCTGTTTTCACCGTCTCTACTTCCCTCTATCTGGCCTGTTAGTATCAGATTCTCCAAGCCATCCTTCCTCATTGCATGTCTCATTAGCTGTCTCTTCCTGATACTCAATATTAAATTCCTTTTCGTTTCCATCACTTCCAAAACCTCAACATTGCACACATGCTCGATCCATGATATCTGCAGCATCCTTCTGTAGAATTACATTTCAGTTGCTTCAAGTTTTTCCTTCATCATCCAGTATTAACTACTATATTGAAGAACTGGCATCACATAGCAATCCAGTACGATCTTCTTTGTCTCTAACGAAATTTTCTTGTCTCTTAATACTCTTCTCAGCCTCTGGAATGAGTCCTTCGGCATGCCAATTCACCTTCGAATTTCTGTGTCGCACTTTCCGTCTTCTGTTAGAACACTTACCAGGTATTTAAATATGTGTACCTGCTTGATTTTAGTATTCTCCCACCTGTATTTGGAATTTTAGGTTGCACTTTTTATCGATGACCATGCATTGGGTTTTCTTGCAATTTATTTATAGCCCATTCTTCTCACTCTCTTCAGCTATCTTCTGTAGGAGGTCTTGTAGTTTCCTTTTTGTGTCTGGTATCAGCACTGTATCATCCGCATACCTTAGGTTGTTCAAATTGTGGCCTCCGATGACAAATAATTGGCATAACATCTAGGGTCCTCAGAATAGTCTCGCTGCACAAGTTGAATAGATACGGTGAAAAGACACATCCTTGTCTTACGCTCCTTTGTATATCTGCTTAATTCGTTACCTGTTCGTCTGCAGGCGGTTTGCTGCTAGTAGAGATTATCGATTACTCTTATGTCTTTACCAAATATGTTGAGACTCCTGAGAATCTCCATTAATTATTTGTGGTGTATTTTGTCAAACGCCTTCGCATAATAGATAAAACATAGGTACATGTCCGTCTTCATTTGTATTGCCCTTTCGGAGAGCATCCTAAACATTAATATAGCGTTCCTTGTTACAGTGTCTTTGACGAACCCGCACTGTTTTTGTCTTATATCTGGCCCGATTCCGCTTCTCGCTCTATCGGACGATCAGTTTTGTAATGTAGCTCATTAAACTAATTGTTCGGTTGAGTTCGCAATCGATTACACTTGGCTTCTTAGGCAGTGCTATGAAAATCGACTGGCTTAGATCGTCTGGTATTACACCACTATCATAAATTTCTGTAATTTTCTCTACGCCGAATTCTTCCTGGGCTGTCAGCAGCTCTGTCACAATGCCGTCTGGTCCAGCTGCTTTGTTTCTATTCCGTTTGCTCATTGCAGCTTCCATTTCGGACTTTAATATTTCCAGTTCGTCTTTAACTTTGTGTATTATCAGCTGCTTTTTCTTCTCGCGAAAAGGATCTTTTTTATATTCTTCCCATGGCTGGAGTATTTCCTCTTCTCCAATAGGATCGTTCCATCCTTGGATTTTATACATCTTATTTCTTTGTGCGTGTCTGCTTTATTAGTCCTGCTCAATCTCTCTACCTTTGCACATTTGTTGTTGAGCCATTCCTCTTTAAACTGTCATCATTTATTCCTTATTTCCTTGAGTAGTTTCTTGTATTCCCTTTTATGTCTTGACATCATTTTTTGTCTCCTTTTCATCATGTCGAGTATCTCTTCAGTCATCCACTCGATTTTTTCTGTATCTGATTTTCTTTGGGGCCATTTTGTTTGCTGATGTCACTAGCGCTTCCTTTAGGGAGTCCCATTTCGAGATTGCTTTTCCAATTTGTTCTTCATATATTTTTGCGCTGTTAGTATATTCTTTCTGAAGGTTGAGGTCATTTACGAGCGTGTATTGCAGCCTTAGTGCTGCACTAGGTTTCTTCATTCTCCGAAATTTCACCCTTAGTTTGCAGATGACTAGGAGGTGGTCGCATTCTCAGTCGGCACTTGGATCGTTTTGGCAATTAACCACTGTATTTATGAATCTCCTGTTCATAGTTTCTCGTGTCGGCTTCTGGGCTTCATTCTGTCAATAGACGTCGTGGTTGTTCTTGAAACCAGGTTTTAGTTATTACTTGGTCATTCGCTGTGTACCCTTTTTATCCTCGTTTGTTGCGGATTCTTAATCCAAAGTTGCCAGTCGTCTCCACTTCTCTCTCTTTACCTACTTCGGCATTCAAGTCACCCATTATGATTCTAACTTCTTAGCTTTTGCACTGAGCCTTGTCATTGGCCAGAACGGAGTAGATTAATTCTATTTCTTCCTTAGTTCTTTGCGTTGTTGGTGCATAACTACGATAATAGATATGTTTAAGGGTCTTCCTCTCAGTTTGACTAAGATTGCAGTATCCCAGAACGCATTTCTTCATCTCAGTAATAAGCCGACTCATTTTTCGTTATTCTTGCCTCATGAATAGATTATCCTGTAGTTGTCGCTGCGGAAGTCTCCATTGTTAGGCCATGTAGTTTTGCATATTCCCAGAATGTTGATATTCAGTCTGTTCATCTCCTGCTTGACATTCACTAGTTGGCCACAGTTATTCTGACGTTCCATGTCCCCAAGGTAATTCTTTCTTTCACAGTCACAGGGTAACGGTCCAAAAACACCTGTTACTAATGTCGTTCCTTCCCAGGCGTGGGACAAACTTTTGAAAAATGTCTCCTCTTTACGCCGTTGGTGGTAACAGAACAGTCACTGGATGACGGTCAGGTGACACCTATCGACAATGTTGACCCTTACCAGGCTAGGAGTTACTTCCTTTGGAATTAACCCCCTTTATGCCGTTGGGTTTCATATATCTATTTTGAAAATCCATGATTGTGCGCAGAATAGATAGTGGAGTGGTATTCCGTTGCCTTCCCCACGATGTATTACTGAGACACTACCTCTAGTTAGCTGGCCGTTGACTCCTTAAGAGTTCCTCCGCCCTTTGTAGGCTTACTTGTTGTTCTACCGGGCTGCTAACAAAAAAATCTTGTGTTGACATAAAACATTACAATGCAACGATAATGTAATTTTATTAAGTGTGGTTTCTTTTGATTTAATGTAAATAGCCTCCAATATCTGAAGGTTTTTTACTGTGTGTATGTGTGAGTATTATTGTGTTATTGTTGCATCTCAATGTTTTATGGTAACACAAGATAATATCATCTTTGATGGTGGATTGACACCACAGTTTATTCTCGCCTCGATCAGAAATCTGGTGTGGGCGACAAAGCTAACCTTGCAGCCGTGCTTGGAAAGGACCTCCAATCCGTAGTGGACTGGGGTAAGAAATGGCTCGTAAATTTTAATGCTTCTAAAACGAAGCTACTATCAATTAATCATCATAGACAATCGCACCAACCTCCTATTAGCATGGACCAGGCTTGCCTCCCAGAGAGTAAAACACTACGCCTCCTTGGTCTCACACTTTCAGCGGACCTCAAATGGAATGACTATATCGAATCCATTACTAAATCCGCTGCTATGAAAGTCGGTTCTCTGTGCAGGGCTCGGAGTTTTTTTTCGTCTGAATCTATCCTTCACATTTATAAATCTACCATCCGCCCGTGCATTGAATACTGTTGCCATATCTGGTCAGGTGCCCCTGCTATTCTCCTTGGGCTTCTGGACAAGGTACAGCGGAGGGTCTATAATGTGATCGATACCGACTTAGTAGACTGCCTGCAGTCTCTCTCTCACCGGCGCGACGTGGCTTCCCTGTGTCTCTTCTATAAATACTTTCACGGCTTCTGCTCCGATGAACTTAGATCACTGGTTCCCCCTAAATACGAATTTGAACGAGATACTAGATTAGCAACTAGATCCCACCCTTTTACAGTGAAACCGATAAAATGCAGCCGTAACTTCTACTCCAACAGTTTCTTTCCTCGCACTTACCGACTGTGGAATTCCCTTCCACAATACTGCTTCCCCCGACGGCTACAATCTCCAGGAGTTTAAATGTAAGGTCAATAGACACCTCCTAACAAACTAACCCGCTTCCATTCTTTCAAACACTCTTCCCACCCACCCAACTATCTATCACCCCCCTTCTGACATTTCCTATATCTAACCACTGTTTCTATTTACCTTCCCCCATGTCGCGCCAAGCGTAATAGTGGCAGTGGAATGCCTTGCTTGGGGTGAAACGATTAAAAAAAATTTCTTTATGTTAACGTCCCTGTAACCTCTCTGAAGATGGCTCATGTGAGCCGAAAGCTTAGAACCAGCGCAATAAACGATATACAAATATTGAACAATTTTAGTTTTTCTTTTCATCTGAAATTAAAGCAAAAATACGATGTTTAGAACGGTTTATTTGGGAATACTAGGTGCTGTAAACGTGGGTACCGAGAATGGTCCACCGGTCCTCCAGGTTTGGGGCTGGGTGCAGGGCTAACAACCCTGCCCCATAAAAAACAGTATGTTACGGAAACCCTGCTCTACACACCACTGGGTGTAACGGGTGAGATGATGATGTGAATTAATTACTTAAATTTTGGCCATAATAAAATTATACCAGTGGTATTAAAAAGTGTTCAATACAATTGTATTGTAGACCTTTGAATAGGTTTCTATCATTGGGTGTCTTCAGGTGATTTGCAATAACTGATTTTGTCGTTCTTTTAAGAACGCTCATGTAACGAGGATTTTTTGAACGCTCACGTAACGGGAATTTTTGAACGCGTAATTTTCAAAATGAGGAAGTCAGAACTGAGTATAACCATACCATAAAATACCAATTAGGGTCACAAAACCATGGATGAAAACGTTACAATTTATTCTAATTTTGGAAATTGCGCATTCAAAAAATTGCTCGTAACGTTAGCGTTCTTAAAAAAAACAGTGAAATTACTTATTGCAAATTGCCTGAAGATACCACATGTTAGAAACCTAAGTGGCGTAATAACTCGTTTACAAATGTATATATATATATATGTATGTGTGTGTGTGTGTGTGTGTATGTGTGTGTGTTTTAGCATTATTTTTAATCGATACTCGTATTTGAGTAGATATTCTGTTTGTATTCAAGCAGTATATTCATACATTTATTTCTACGGCCTGATTATTTACGATAAATTTTGTACAAAAATTGTGAGTCATTCGACAGGATTTGAACCTGCGACCACTATCAATATAGGGAAAGCCACTGCGTTGATCTGCAGCGTCTTAGACCACTCGACCACGAATGTTATCACAGGCCAAGTAATGTCAAATCAAGCCTATATAAAATCATTTCGTTAATCATCGGGATTTTCCGTAACATTGAATATATATATATATATATATATATATATATCATTCATTGATTTCTGTTTGTTCGTCACACTTACCAAAATTCCATACAATGACCGCTCGAAACCAAATTTTGGGGAGAGGTGCAAACACGTAAGCCGATAGCGTAGCTTAATACAATAACTGTTTATTAATGTTTTTGAAAAAATAAACGCTTCATTTTTTAACATACAAAATACTCTCTCTAAAATAGTTTGTCTATGTATATCATAAGTACTTATAATTTTACAAATCTATTAAGATTATATGATGTATAAAACTGAATATTAATTTAAGATTTCGATTCTATTCCGAAAACATCTCAGCCATTACTCAGCTGAATAATATATTTCATAAATTATTTAATTTTGGCCACTGTCATTCTTAAACAATTACTCATTGCAAATTGCCTGAAGATACCACATGTTAGAAACCTAAGTGGCGTAATAACTCGTTTACAAATGTATATATATATATATATGTATGTGTGTGTGTCTGTATGTGTGTGTGTTTTAGCATTATTTTTAATCGATACTCGTATTTGAGTAGATATTCTGTTTTTATTCAAGCAGTATATTCATACATTTATTTCTACCGGCCTGATTATTTACGATAGATTTTGTACAAAAAGTGTGAGTCATTCGACAGGATTTGAACCTGCGACCACTATCAATATAGGGAAAGCCACTGCGTTGATCTGCTGCGTCTTAGACCACTCGACCACGAATGTTACCACAGGCTAAGTAATGTCAAATCAAGCCTATATAACACAATTTTAGAATTAAATACAGAATATCTACTCAGATACGAGTATTGATTGAAAATAATGTTCAAACAAATGATTTCAATATGTCCGTTGTTAAAATCATTTCGTTAATCATCGGGATTTTCCGTAACATTGAATATATATATATATATATATATATATATATATATATATATATATATATATCATTCATTGATTTCTGTTTGTTCGTCACACTTACCAAAAATCCATACAATGACCGCTCGAAACCAAATTTTGGGGAGAGGTGCAAACACGTAAGCCGATAGCGTAGCTTAATACAATAACTGTTTATTAATGTTTTGAAAAAATAAACGCTTCATTTTTTAACATACAAAATACTCTCTCTAAAATAGTTTGTCTATGTATATCATAAGTACTTATAATTTTACAAATCTATTAAGATTATATGATGTATAAAACTGAATATTAATTTAGGATTTCGATTCTATTCCGAAAACATCTCAGCCATTACTCAGCTTAATAATATATTTCATAAATTATTTAATTTTGGCCACTGTCATTCTTAAACAATCAATCTTTTATCACGTACACATGAATTTCAGTGCCTCATCATGCTTCACAAGAGACAGCAGAAATTATTCTCTTACAACCTGATGAATGTTCAGGTTTTCTCCGAGGATGTTCTGTGAGACAGCATTACTTATTCCAATCACGTAAGAGAGTTGATATACTGTTTGCGGACGGTTATCGTGTACGATTCTTTTCATCTCCTATGATAGCATTTTGAAGATGTTTGATCGTCTTGAACACGCACAGGTTGAACTGACTGTCGACCGGCTTTGAACAAATGTACCATTCTGATACCTGTGTCGGACTGAAAACTAAAATCCTAACGAGATTTTTCGAGTGTATCAGTAGTATATTTGCTACCCGCCAATGTTAACACAGTAAGATTGATCGAATTTGTCATTCATCGTAAAGACCGCAAATCCGTTTCAACCACACCTCTATAAAACTCACTGTTGAAAGCTTTAGATAGGACGAAGGCAATTGACATACTGGCAGACGGATAGATAACACACATTTACGATGAACGGTGAAATATAGACTGCATACTAGTTGTGAACTCTCAATTCAGTGCTTTCTCAACGTGGTTCTTATATTTCATCGCCTATTAATGGAAGATTTTCGCCTTCAAACAGGTTGATTACCCTGACACGGTGTGTTACCTTAATGAACAGGAAACGAATCGTGAAATCACTTGTTTAATTCGTTCAGCAGATGTAATTACTTCTTTAAACAAACATAAAACTAGCTCGGGATATCAAAGGCAATGATTTCTATTACAAAAGACACCAACAGTTTCATCTTCTGTATGCATTACACACTGCGATGGGGCACTTCGGCGTGGTTTTATGGTCATTAGGCTTGTCTCGCTAAATCAATGACGAGTTAACTGTGGGTCCTAACAACATTAGACGGACAAATTTTTGGTCTTGTGCCACATCTAAGCTACACCTAGAAAACTCGTTTTGCGTACCTCAACGTAGTGTGATGCTTCGCGAAGTTGCCTTGCTAGTTCACTTACGACTGATTAGTGAGTTTGATCCTCGCTGGGTGTCGACACTTTCAGCCTTGCTACGCTTCGAAAATCATTTTGGTCACCTTGACGTTGCGTAATGGTTCAGCCAGCTTGTCTCGCAAGAACAATTACCACTGAGTAGTGAATTCTTCACAGGGTGTCCCATATTTTCGACCGTGTGTCACCACTAATCTGCGCTTAAAAAAGTATAACATCGACGTCACAATTAAGTTGTAGGATTTCTGTCAGTGATTTTTTTTTCCTTACTGACAAATTAAATTCATATATAAAATAACTGTTGATTAAAAGCAAATGTTGCAATGATTTTTACACAAAATATTTCAACAACATTGCGTTTCAGTCATTTTGGTTGCTAACAAATAAAATCCAGTGCGGAAATGCGTTATTTTTAAACTAAATTTTTTTTATTGGATTTTATATTTAGCAGCACTAATTAAAAAACATACATCTCCCTATCTATTTAATTAAGTGCGGGTGAACAAATGCTGTTCCATGCAAATTTTTAATCAGCCAATGAAAATGAAGAAATTTACTGAAATTATTCACGTAAAAATGGTCATAGTGACCCGCTAAATTTCAATTCCTTTTTTTATAATTAACATGAAAGATAATATAAGTAGTATGCCTGTTGGTGCCAACAAGCATTCGTGAATATTATACAAACCTACTGATATACAAACATTTTTACGCCTTGGATGTGCGTGGTGGTCCAGTGGATATCGGCTCGGAACAAGAAATCGGAGAGCCGAGTTCAAATTCCAGTTGAATTCCTTGCATTCACTTACGCGCAAATACCCTTGCGAAAGGTATTAATCCGTCTCTTCCTTCCAGTTATGGGTTAAATAACAGGACAGATTGGGTTCTATAGCCTTGGTCGGCAACCAGTCTACAGCAGAAACCAATGACAACCTACTGCAGGATAATCTTCTGCCCAATAAGTCATGTCTCTTTGGAGACATGATCGCCCAAGCGTGTTTCACGTATGGCACTTAACTGACTTCCTGCCTTCCTTTGAAAAAGACTGACAAGATATTTCTTAACTTTTCATCTCATATATTTCTTGTATGCGAACAAGTCCTTTCTTTCCTAGACTTAATAAAAGTAGAACAAATTGTTTGTTAATACTAAATGGTTTAGCTAGTCTAGTAACCATTTTCAAATATTTTTGCCCTACTGTGATAATAAATGGTCTGTTATGAGTGTAAAAATTGCTTAAAAATTGACATATTTTAAATTCCCAAATATTGGCAGTACTTTGTGATCGTTCTTAAATATTTCTATGAAGACTTGTTTTTCTGTGTTTTACAATATGCTTAAAAAATTCACAAAAGTACCATGTCATTATTTTTAATGAAATCATTAAAAATGGATTGTCATCCTCACTTTCTCCGTATATATATATATATATATATATATATATATAGTGTATTGAGGCAGCAAATAATTTTCTAAATTTTTAAATAATCCTAACACAAAGAAATTTCAATGGAACCTCATTAAATGTCAAATGCACACAGCCAAACAGGAATTAAATCTGGTCATAACACATTACATTGCATTTGAATACATGGTTCTGTTGTCATTTCTCCAAATGTTTGAGAATTTTCTTCTTAATTTTCAACTGAAATTAAATCCAAAATAAGACGTTTAGAACGGCTCATGATTAAACATAATAAGCATTCATTGTCTCTTATATTTAACAGTATATGTCTTTTATATATATATATATATATATATATATATATATATAAAAGAAAACTCAACACGTCATTTAAATTGGTTATGAATTATAATTCATTTCAATGAGCTTAATTAGCTCATTTCATCAGACCCCACAATATTTCTTCCATTTACTACAAAAAGTTTTGCCGGAATAAGCATTTTCTTTAACTGAAGAGAAAGAAAAAATAAAAACATGAGATGAAAAGAAGAACAAAAGCAAAAAAGAGTCAGGACAGAGTCATTGGCGTCAGATCAGCTGGGGGTATTCAGTCGCTAAGTCATTAACTGTTTATTTCTAATTCTATGTATACGTGAGTATGTGTAACGCAATAAATTAATACAAACATGTACACTAATTCATGTCCATATACATATATGCGCACATCCCCACATATACATATAAAGGTGACTGTGTTTATGCTTATACATACTTACCGACCTACACTTTTTCGTGTCTACATACGGATCTTGCGTTCGTAAACTCACATATCTACATTCCATAAAGACGCGATTTCCGCGCGTATAAATTATGCTATATGTATATAATTATGCTAATAATTCTCACACATACTCTCAAAATACGCATATATTTTCATACTTACATACATCCTTACAGCCATACGTATATATACTAATAAATGTGTTCTTCATACATACATTCATTGATTTATATCCACATACAATTATTCTGTTCACACACACTCAATTCTATGAGGAGCAGATCCACGCATACATGTATACACATCCATCTTGCATACTTTTATATATATGTATATATATATATAAGTATGCAATACTTGTATAGTTGCTTGCATACTTATATATATATATATATATATATATATATATATATATATATAAAAGTATGCAAGCAACTTTTTATATACCCCTATACATAAAGACAATGTACGCCCGTGTACACATATCCATCTACTTTTAACTTCCAAACGAGGTGGTATATTTTCTTTTCATGCGTCTTAACAAACCTGAATTACAACTCTGTGATATTACATTTCAAAACTCAAATTTTAAATTACACATATTATAAACTGTGACAAATACTACTACTACTACTACTAATAATAATAATAATAATAATAATAATAATAATAACAACAACAACAACTCACTAAATGTGAAAGGAAAATTTTAAAACAAAGCGAAGAATATGGCGAAGAAACAGATAATTCCCCCCAGGACCACCTTCTTATTTCAAAATTAGTCTAACAGGGAGACTAGTGGTTTCAAAGCTATAGATTACATTACCCGTAAACAGAATATTGAAATTTCTTTGAATTTTTCGAGCTTCTCAAAGACTGGTCTTCTGTTTTCATTTGGATAATTCCTGATTCGTCTTTAGAAAGACATCGACCAGAGAATAAAGTGTAACACGTTGTTTCACAGGAAGTGGGGAGGGATAGAATTACAAATCTGAGATAATACATTTCAAAACTCAAATTTTAAATAACACATATAAACTGTGACAAATACTACTACTAATAATAATAACAACAGAAAACTCACTAAATCTGAAAGGAAAATATTAAAACAAAGCAAGATCCCAAGTGGCATATATGCTGACGACACTACGGTTTACTCTCGTCTCGATCAAAAATCTACCGAGGCTGAAATAGCAAACCTCCCTGCCGAGCTTGAAAAGGACCTCCAATCCGTGGTGGGCTGGGGTAAGAAATGGCACGTAAATTTTAATGCTTCCAAAACGAAGCTGCTATCTAATAAACACCACAGACAATCGTTCCTCCCGCCAATTAACATGGATCAGGCTTCTCTCCCTGAAAGCGAAACACTGAGCCTCCTCGGGTTAACTCTCACACCAGACCTCAAGTGGAATAACTATATAGAATTCATAGCTAAATCCGCTGCTAAGAAAGTCGGTTCTCTGTGTAGGGCCAGAAAGTTTTTCCCGTCCCAAACAATTCTGCACATATACAACACTACCCTCCGCCCGTGCATTGAGTATTGCTGCTATATCTGGTCCGGTGCTCCTGCTATCCACTTGGGTGTCCTCGACCGAATCCAACTGAGAATTTGTAATGTAATCGATCCCGACTTGGCAGCTAGGATACAGTCGATTTCTCACCGACGCAGTGTGGCTTCCCCGTGTCTCTTCTACAAATACTTTCACGGCTTCTGCCCCGATGAACTTAGCTCACTGGTACCCCCTATATACGAATTTCCTCGAGCCACAAGATTAGCAACTAGGTCCCACCCTTTTACTGTGAAACCAATAAATTGTAAACGCAAATTCTATTCCATCAGCTTCTTTTCTCGCACTTTCCGCCTGTGGAATTCTCTTCTGCATCCTGACAGTTACAAACTCCAAGAATTTAAATGTAAAGTCAATAGTCATCTCCTGTCTCATTAACTTACATCATGCTTTTCTACATTCACCCCACTTTTATCAGTACTCTCTTCCCTCTCCTACTCTCTTCCTGACACACCCTGCAACCTCTCACTCTTCATAACAATCCTCCTATGTAACCCCCTGCACAACAGTGGCAGTAAAATGCCTTGCTTGGGCGACACGATTATAAAAAAAAACACATTACACATTACTCGCCGTTTAAGGACTGGACACACACACACACACACACACACACACACACATACATATAAATATATATATATATATATATATATATATATATATGTATGTATGTATGTATGTAGTTATTTGCAAAAAGTTACTAAATAAATTAGCATAAATGATGAAAAGCTCGCCAAACCTGTTAAAAAATAATTTTTATCGTTAAAATTGTTAAAATCTTTTGTTATTATTAGGAGAAAAAGTGAAAGAATTACTTTTATTATTAAATTACATTTTCTACCCTTTCAAAACCTTCGAAATTTTGATTAAATACTTTGTTTTTCATCTGTTTTTTTTTTGGTTTTTTTTTTTTGTTATTTTTGTTTTGTTTTGTTTTACATCAGTGGTTAACCATAAATTAGTATGGGAAACGTTAGCGTCTTTTTGCTTTGAAATGAATTAAATTGTGCAGTGGATTCATTAATGAATTATTTTTTTAGAAATGTTTCCTTCAATGGAAAATATTGTTACAACATACCATTAACCCTCACACGCACACTTCTTTAGTTTAATGAAATTTCGTAATTTTTTTTTATTTTTTTTATTTTTTTTTGTAAAACATAACCCACACACCAGTTACCGAACATCTGCTTTGAATCGTAAAATAAATATCCGATAAAACTTTATTAGACATATTTATTTATAAGACATTATTTAATCATAAAAAATTAAATTATTTTTATAAATAAGATATACAATGGACACTATTTTCTTAAAAATTGTGATGAATTATGAAATTTTACGAAAATTGTTTTCATTTCTTTATTTTAATTTAGAATAGTTTATAAGTTTTAAATCTTTTAAAATCTTGTATTAATTTGTAGATGTTATGTGATACTGTTATTAAGTAAAAACTACATTTACTAATCATAAAGTCAATAGCTTACTACGATTCAATGACTCCAGTATTTTAAAAAGAATTTAAACTTGTGTGTGCGTGTATGTATGTGTGTGTGTGTGTGTGCGTGTGTGTGTGTGTGTGTGTGTGTGTGTGTGTACGTGCGTGCATGCGTATCAAGGTGCCGAAATTTGTAAATATATACATCAATATATGACATTAACATAAAAAAGTGCGATAACTGGCAGCGAAAGCTGGGTAATCTTCTCAAAGATGAAGGAAAAACTCGAAGCCACAGAAATGTGGTTCTATAGAAGGGTGATGGAAATACCATGGACCGAACATGAGAGCAACGACGAGGTGCTGAAAAGAATGGAAACGAAAAGAAAGCTTATGCTTATCATAAAAAAGAGACAGTTAAAGTTTATTGAAGAGTAATTAGGAAGGAGTGTTTAGAGAATTTGTTACTCACAGGGCAAAGAGAGACGGGGAAAACAGCGCGCATCATACTTGATGTATGGCAGAGTTGGTTTAGATTAATAAAAAGACAAAATGCATTATGAGTTTAAGGGACAGGAAGATGTGGTGGGCCATGATCGTCCACGTTCTGAAGAAACGTAGCACATAAATGAAGAACTATATCAGACTAAAATCCAAAGTATTTAAAATTCAACAAAATATGAGGTCACTTACAATATATATTAATATCATATTTTTAAATACATTTTGGTTACTTGGTATTTTAAAACCTTATAAGACTACTGTATATTTAAAAATTTTATGTAAGAAAGACGCTCACGTTATATTCGTCAAGTAATTTTTATAGATATCTACCCGTAGAAAAATTTTAAATTTCATTTGTTAATAGACCGAGAGATATCTAGGAAGAATACCTAATCTTTGTGTTAAAAATTAATGTGAAGAAATTTGACACTTAGTGTTTTGTGAAGGGATTATTGTGATATCTTCACTCCTCAGGACCTTTTCTTCACTGCTGTTAATTCTCGACCTTACTTTTATTAGGTTTGGTGTAATATAATATCTTTATATGTGACTGGTTCTACAAATGGTTAATTGTTTTTATTGCTTTATGTTTCGTTGACATATTTTTAGTGTGCTATAATGTCTGCCGGTGGTTAATTGCTTTTTATTGAGTTGATTTTTTTTAGTGCTCATAAGTCGGTGTCTACTTTTTTTTAATCATTTCACCTCGAGCAAGGCAGAAATGCCACTCATGAGCGGGGGGGGGGCTACATAACTGTAAAAAGATTAATTAGAAAAGAGTGAGAAGTACAAACTAGTTAGAAAGGTGCAATAGAAAGCTGAGAATGCAGGTGCGATGACAGATACATAGGTGGAGAGAAAGGAAAGGATATACGGGGTTGGGAAGAGAGTTAGAGTCCAGTGGTTAATAGATGAGTATTGACATTGCATTTAAATTTCTGGAGGTTGTAACCGTCAGGAAAGCAAGAATATGGGAGCAAGTTCCACAGGCGGGAAGTGCGAGAGAAGAAGCTGCAGGAGTAGAATTGTCGTTTGCATTTGGCTAACCTGACTGTGAATGGGTGGGACCCAGTTGCCAGTCTGATTGCACGAGTAAACACCTGTTGAGGAGGCACCAGTGACTTAAGTTCGTCCGAGCAGAAGCCATGAAAGTATTTATAGAACAGACAAAGGGAGGCCACATTTCGACGGTGGGGAAGTGGCTGCAGTCGAGCCGCCAGATCAGTACCTATCACATTACAGACTCTCCTTTGAAGCCTGTTGAGAACACTGAGGAGAACGGCAGGGGCGCCTGACCATAAATGGCAGCAGTACTCCATGCACGGACGGATCGTTGAATTGTATATATGCAGGATGGATTCAGGCGGAAAAAACATCCTGCTTAATTGTTTAATAATGAGTTGGCCTTTTCTTGTCATGTTGGGTTGAACTCTTTTTACTGTGTTGAGTTGACCTTTTTTTGTGTTAACATATGTGACCGCTTAAGAAATTTTGTTTAAGTGTTTATGTTTGTGAGTGTACTTATGTTTGTGGCTTGGTGTGTTATTTTTTACCATTTCAAGTATGTTATATTTTTTGTTTTGTTTTTTGTTGTGATTGAGTGTTTATATATTTATATGTATTAGATTAGAATTTGCGTCTTGTGTTGTGTGTTTATTTTATTTTATTTTGCTGGCAGCAAAGTAGATATTAACATTAATATTTATTAATGCTCAATCTCTATCACGATATCAAGCACATTATGACAAAAACCTGCTTGCCAAAAATGCATTTTTAGCCAAATGCATACGACAATTCTACTACTGCAGCTTCTTCTCTCGCACTTCCCGCTTGTGGAACTCGCTCCCATATTCTTGCTTTCCTGACAGCTACAACCTCCAGAAATTTAGATGCAATGTCAATACTCATCTATTAACCACTGGACTCTAGCTCTCTCCCCACCCCCATATATCCTTTCCTTTCTCTCCACCTATGTATCTGTCATCGCACCTGCATTCTCAGCTTTCTATTGCTCCTTTCTAACTAGTTTGTACTCCTCACTCTTTTCTAATTAATCTTTTTACAGTTATGTAGCCCCCCGCTCATCAATGGCATTTCTGCCTTGCTCGGGGTGAAATGATATTAAAAAAACAGTAAACCAGTGAAAAAGACCAATATTGGCACTAAGCATCATCACAATTTAACAATATATATAGAAATAAAAGTCGTAGGTGGATTTGAATAATTAAGCAATTCATCGAGCTTTATATTCGACCTCAACAAAATGCAGAATGCACTGGACGGACGTTTCGTCCTATATTTGGGACTCTTCAGCAGTGCGCATCCACTACCTTGAATTGAAACCCAGACAGTTTGGTTATTAAGGTGATGTCATGCCAACTGTACCACGGGCGCTGGTTCCAAAGAGGTAACGAATTAAACTCAAATTCCGCAGTGGGACTCATCCGAGTTCCTGTGCCCGTAGGATGGTGCCTCCCCGAGCCACGACTTCTCCAACCAAGCCACTAAATCCATAGCGCGTTACGTGGTTGAAGCACAGAGATATGATTGAAGTAGTAGGAGGATTTGAATAATTATTAAGTAATTCATCATGCTTTATATTCGACCTCAACAGAATGCAGAAAGCACTGGACGGCCGTTTCGTTCTATATTCGGGACTCTTCAGACTGTTCCACGGGTCCTGGTGACAGAGCCCGTGGTACAGTTGGCATGACATCAGCTTAATAACTAAACTGTCTGGGTTTCGATTCCTGGTAGTGGATGCGCACTGCTGAAGAGTCCCAAATATAGGACAAAACGACCGTCCAGTGCTTTCTGCATTCTGTTGAGGTCGAATATAAAGCTCGATGAATTAATTACTTAATAATAATAATAATAATAATAATTATAATTATATATATATATATATATATATATATATTGGGCAGTAACCTTTCTTTCAAGCATCTTGAATGTAGCCGACAAGTCAAATTTTCTTATTTTTTAGTTAGTTTTTACAGCATCCTAGTATTTTTTCGTTTTGATGGCGTTAAAGAATTTAAATAAACTTTCCATCATTACCATCACAAGCACTTTCAGACACTGCTCTGGACATTTTCAAGTGTGTTATACCTCCGTTGTTATTTTACCTCATGTCACGTAGTAATGCGCAAATACCCTTTAGACGGGTATCAATCCGTCTCAACTCCTGTTATGGGTTAAATAACAGGGCAGATTGCGTTCTATAGCCTATATATTCCAGCCCAGAAATTAATGGCAACCTACTGTGGGATTAACTTCTGCCCAGTCAGTCTTGTCTGTTTCGAGACATAATCACCCAAGTGTGTATCACGTATGTAGTAACGTAGTATTTTATTTTGTGTTTTTTTAAGAGCATTTATTCAAAGCACTTACTCGTCGCACCCAACTAAAAATCGCGTTGGCATCTTTCTATTAAAAAAAAAATTCAATACTCCACTTCCACTATTAAATAATGTAACGTTAGTGGAATAAGAAAATTGCCTGATATATAGTACCTCTCTAATAGCGAGATGCTTTTGATACTGTTAACCGTATATATATATATATATATATATATATATATATATATATATATGGTGTATCGAGTCAGCAGATAATTTTCTAAACATCGTATTTTAAGTTTTAATTTCAGGTGAAAATAAAAACAAAACTTGTTCAACATCTGGATAATTATTTTTTATCTTCATTATGCTGGTTCTAAACTTTCGGCTCACATGATAAAATCATTTTTGATAGTAGATGCCATTATGTTAACGTCCCTGTAAACTCTCTGAAGATAGCTCATGGGAACCGAAAACTTAAAACCAGCATAATAAAAAATACCCAAATGTTGGACAATTTTTGTTTTTATTTTCGCCTGAAATTAAAGCCAAAATACGATGTTTCAGACGGCTCATGATTAAACATAATAGACATTCATTGTCTGTTATATCTAACACTTTATGTTTAGAATATATATATATATAGTCATTTGCTGAAAGATCTGCTTCACAGCTCATCAGTACGGTTAGACGTCCGATTGCTTTTTACCCAGGATTGAAACCAGACCGAATTGGCGTCAGTCGGAGATTCTACCTCGGAGCTATGGGCGCTCGGTAGAATGGGGCAGACTTTTTAGCGTGTTATAGTTTTAATGCAAAGAATTTGTGACTTTCACTGAGCAGGTTGATGTCGACTTAAAAATTCCTGAGTACACCTTTATGATGCCTTCACTCATTGGGACTGTGCTTCTATCTCCACCCTGATATCGAGCAATTTACGATAAAAAAAATACCCTGCTTGCCAAAATAATTTTTATCAGTAAAACTACTGAAGAATCAAGATGTTAGTGCTAAGGATTTTTATAACTGAACACTATATATACTATTCTATGCTCTCAAACCGTGATTGAGCACTCTGGAAGAATTGTAGACTTTGAAAGACAGCAACTACTCTAGCATCTACGCATCGTTCATTCAGTAATGAATTAGAACACTCACAGTTATTGGCGTATGTTTACATGGTATATCACGCACTAACAGTCTGTTTTCTTCAAACGAGCACCCATAGCTCAGAGTTAGAATCGCCGACTGATGTAACTTCGGTCGGGTTTCAATCCTGGCTAAAAAGCAATCGGTTGTCTAACCGTACTAATAAGCTGCAAAACAGATCTGTTTGCAGACGACTATATATATATATATATATATATATATATATATATATATTGTGCCTCATAAGAGAGCTTAAAAATTACAGGTAAAAATGGAGGTCGTATTATAGACAAGTATATTTTTTCATAAATTTTAATTAACTACAAGATCCTTTTATTTGAAACGACAAAACTTCAAATATACCCAGTAAAACAGATAATACAACGAGGCGTTGGCAGCTGTCAATAACAATTGTTTAGAAAAAGTATTTGATATCTCAGCAATATTTGCTTTCCTCTTCATTCTTAATGAAAAACAATTTTTCTTTCTTTATTAATACATAGAAATCAAATAATGTCATATCAAACAGAATAAATATTGATTCACACCTGAAATTGAATTCGTAGGTAAATCAAGTTCGCACCTTTTTCCGAAAATATATTTTGCAAGAGTAATTAAAAAAACAAAAAAAAACCGATATTGATAAAATCCGGTAGATTTCTATTTGGTAATATCGCGAGAAATACAATATTTTAATGAAATATTTATAGACATTGAGATATTAATGAATAATATAGCGCAACTTTTCAAACTTGTATTACAATTCTACTCCTCCAGCTTCTTTTCTCGCCCTTCCCGCCTGTGAAACTTGCTTCCTTATTCTTGCTTTCCTGACAGGAATTTAAATGCAAGGTCAATACTCATCTCTTAACTACTTGAACCTAGTTTTCCACACCGCCCTGTATATCCTTTCCTATCTCTCCACCTTTGCAACTGTCATCACACCTGTATTCCCATCCTTCTCTTGCTCCTTTCTAACTGGTTCGTCCTTCTCTTCACTCTCCTCTAATCTTTTTACTCTTATGTAGCCCCTGCACATAAGTGGCGTTACCGCCTTGCTCGGGGTGATATGATTAAAAAAAATTGTCGAGTGGCAAAAGAATACACAGCTGTTGAAATAATACATTTATTCTGTAGATACAATATAAATCGTTCGTACTAGATCGCAAGAATATGGGTGGTTGAGTTAGCAAGTAATCACGGTTGTTAACGGTAGCCCTCAGCTCACACTAACAAACTGCCGAGTTCAACCAACTCACTCTTTATATATATGTGAACCCGGTCACGTGATCAAGCCACGTCACAACAAAAGTTTGCAGAGGGATCATTGTACTACGGGCTCGTATCATCGCCGTTAATACGATGCAAAAACATCTTTTCTTTTCTGCCGTTGAAGCAGCTGTTTACCCGTGACAAGACGCCGTACGATGTCTCTCAGCATCAACTCGTACGGTACACAATCTTCTTGCATTTGAATCCATCTTAATGCTTTTAAATGTTTTGAAACTGTTCTGCGATCAACTCGAAATAATTCTACAAGTTTAGCTTGCTCATGACATTAGCCTTCATGAAGTAATACGTTCAGTTATCCGTCTTTAAACTTTTTCGGTGCGCCATAGCGTTCTTTATCTTCAACATTAAAATCATTTTTTGGAGAATTTTAACCAATCTCTGCATGTTGTTTCCGACATAGGATGGTCACCATATGTCTCAACAAGAATTCGTTGTGCTGCATTTGCATATTTCTTTTAAATAAAGTAATGTAGCCAGAAAGCAATGGCAAACTACTGCGGGATAATGTTCTGCCCAGTCAGTCATGTCTGTTTCAAGACATGATCGCCCAAGCGTGTATCACGTATGGCACTTAACTAACTGACTGAATGTAGCCATGCCAATTCGCCTTCGGATCTCCGTGTCGCACTTTCCATCTCCTGTTAACGCGTTCCAGAAGATGAGCAAAATACTAACACACAGGAAAATCTCAATAGAAACGAAGAAAAGAGTGCTAGACTGCTACGTGATGTCAGTTCTTCAATACGGCAGTGAATGCTGGACAATATCATCGAAAATGAGGACAAAACTGGAAGCGGCCGAAATGTTCTACAGAAGGATGCTACGGATATCGTGGACTGAGCATACAAGCAACGACGAGGTGTTAGAAAGAATGGCAACAAAAAGGAAATTGATGCTGAGCATCAGGAAGAGACAACTGAAGTTCCTGGGACATGTAATAAGGAAAGAGAGCCTAGAGAACCTAATACTGACTGGTCAGATAGAAGGAAGGAGAGACAGAGGAAGGCAGCGGATAACATATTTGCAGGGCTTGATCAGGTGGATGACGGAACGGGGGTTGCCAGGAGCAACAGGAGCATACATACTAAGAGCCACAAGGGATAGGGAGACGTGGAGAGCCATGATCGCCTACGTCCTGAAGGGACAGGGCACAGAGAAGAAGAAGAAGAATGTAGCCAAGTTCCATGCAAATACATTTTCCGAAATCCGACATCTTTAACCGTATGAAAAACAAAGTTGTTTACACTTCGGCGAAATGACAGATACTAAATTTTAAGCTTGCTTACAGATGCGTGGCCATCGGAAAGTATACTATGGACGACATTTGTTGGAAAACACCGATAACTTATATATATATATATATATATATATATATATATATATATATATATATATATACCATATTTTCTTGTGCATAATAAGAGATTACTAAAATTAATGGTCAAAATGGAGGTCGTAATACAGGCAAATATATTTTTTCATAAATTTTAATTAACTACAAGAACCTTTTATTTGAAACGACAAAACTTCAAATATACCCAGTAAAACAGATAATACAACGAGGCGTTGGCAGCTGTCAATAACAATTGTTTAGAAAAGGTGTTTGATATCTCAGCAATATTTGTTTTCCTCTTCATTCTTAATGAAAAACGATTTTTCTTTCTTTATTAATAAATAGAAATCAAATAAAGTCATATCAAACAGAATAAACATTGATTCACACCTGAAATTGAATTACCAGGTAAATCTAGTTAGCACCTTTTTCCGAAGACAAATTTTGCAAGAGTAATTAAAAAAAAACAAAAACAAACTATATTGATAAAATCCGGTAGATTTCTTTTTCATAATATTGCCAGAAATACAATATTTTAATGAAATAATTATAGACATTGAGATATTAATGGATAATATGGTGCAACTTTTCAAAGTTTGCAGGTGTATGGTTGTAATACGGGCTCGTATTATACTCACGGATGTAATTTATTCTCTGATTTTATCTTCAGAATCGAAACACGGTCTCGTATTATGTACAAGTCGTAATATACGAAAGAAAATACGGAATACACGCACACACATACACACAAAGAGAAGACATTCAATCTGTTCTCGCCGATTTCTGATGAAAACTAATGTTTTATTTACTAAAAGTGTGTAAAAAAGATGCCACTGAAAGTAATATTATCGCTAGCCATTACTTTGTTTCATCTTTCTGGAAGCATTTGAATTCCTCGTCTGAAGAACGACACGTCTTTGATGCTACTACGAATTGACACTTTTTTGGTTTCTTTATAAGAATGAAAGTGCTTCTCATCCAGGCCATGTGCCATCGATCGGAACACTTGATAATCGGACGGGACAATGTCTGATAAATGCAGTGAGTAGGGCAAAACTTCCCATTTGTGTTTTTCCAAGTAGTTTTGCATCCTTTTTCATGTTGCAAAACCACTTTGTCGTGTCTCTGCTAGTATAGCTGCCGTTTTTTCTTTAATGCTCTAGTTCTACGCATCAACTGTAGTCGATAGCAATCTTCCCGTGGTGGTTTTGGTCTTTTTGAGCAACTCATAATAAACTATGCACAGCTACTTCCACCAAATGCGGAGCGAAGATACAAACCATGGATTTTCAGTTTTTCCGCCGATGTTGATGCTTGGCAGGGCTTACCCTTTCATTTTCCACGCTTAGGGTTATCATAGTGTATTCACTTTTCATCGACGATAACGACACGATGCAAAAACATCTTTCCTTTTCTATCATTGAAGCAGCTGTTCACCCGTGACAAGACACTCTCAGCATCTCTCAGCATCAACTCGTATGGCACTCAATCTTCTTGCTGTTGAATCAATCTTGTTTTTCATAGCGTTAAAGATGCCGGATTTTGGAAAATGCATTTACGGGGAAGTTTGCTACACTGCTTTATTCAAAAGAAATATGCCACTGAAGCATACTGAATTCTTACTGAGGTTTTTGAACTTTTCGAAAATGTTGTGTGATCATGTTCTAATGATTCTACAAGTTTAGCTTGCGCCTGACATGATTCTTCATGAAGTAATACGTCCAGTTATTCGTCTTTAAACTTTTTCGGTGCGCCATAGCGTTCTATATCTTCAACATTGAAATCATTATTTTTGGAGCATCTTAACCAATTTCTGCATGATGTTTCCGACCAAAAAATGGACACCATATGTCTTAGTAAGAATTCGGTATGCTTCAGTCGCATATTTCTTTTGAATAAAGCAATGTAGCAAACTTCCCCGCAAATGCATTTTCCGAAATCCGGCATCTTTAACCCTATGAAAAACAAAGTTGTTTACACTTCGGCGAAATGACAGACACCAAATTTTAAACTTGCTTACAGTACCGATCTGCGTTGTCATAGACAAAGACATAAGAAACGATATTCAGAAGTTTTAAAGTTGCAGTTCTTACAATAGTGCAGAAAATCGATAATATATATATATATATAAAGTGCAAAATGTTTGTGTTTGTGTCTGTTTATCTGCCTGTATGTCTGTATTTTTTCAGCTTTTTTATTTTAGTTTTTGCTTCGGGTTTGGCTCTAATTAGGTATAATTGTAGTTCTTAGTCTCAGCCATGATACCATTTACTCAGAGGATTTATTTAGCCTTCAAAATTCAGTTTACTGCGAAACAAACTTATTTGATATCGATGCCAGGAAATCAAAATTTGACTTGCATCCATTCATTTTTCTTTCAGTCTACTGTTTCGCTTTAACTGGAAACAACTATTGCTTTTTAGTCTTTCGTGCCAACGTCCAAAGAGTCCGAGCTCCAGGACCATGGATTAGTTTTAAAGCTTTCATTACACCCGAGTAACGCCGCGCTATAGTGCTAGTATATATGTAAACTAAGACTTGAGTGATACCACAGTGTATAAATGCCGATTTGAATGAGCAGGATAACGTTTTCGTCTCAATAAGAATACATTTTTCTTTCAAACTTAAGGAATTCTTTTGCATCAATATTTCTTTCTGGAGGTATTTTGCTAGAAAGGATTATTAAGGTTGAGAAAAAGGTTTCTTGCCTATCTAAATTGACATATATATATATATATATAATTAATGTGGAGAAGTTTTTCACTTACCTGAGAAGTTTGGTGAAGGCATAATAATAGTAGTAATAATAATAAAATTAATAATAATGATAATAAATGGCATCATAATAATGCCTTCACGAAAGTCAGCATATGCCTAAAACAACACTCCTCAGTTAAGTGAAAAACCTCTCCACATTAATTCTATTAATGCTCTATATTGATGAAAAATCTTAATCGATAAAAACGCTCCCTTTCATTAAAAAAATTAAAAATCATCGAATTTTGGCAGTCAGCCTTATTATGAGTCAATACTATATATATATATATATATATATATATATATATATATATATACATATATATATACAAATTCATAAAGAACGAAGAAATTATTTGCAACGTTCAAAACATTTACTTCAAACAGTGCTCAATTTAAAAATAAAGCAATGAATACGTACAGTAAATTATACTTTAGAACATGTACAAACAATTAGGTAAAGAAAGTCTGTCATGAATGACATAAATGAACATCCATGATAGACATTTTTCTCATAATGTTCACCCATTTACATTTCTGACAAGAGAGGACAAAACCGGTCGACTGGTGTTTAATTTTGTTTTAAAATTTATCATGGCCTATAGTAAAAGAAAAAATTGTCTTCAACGCCATATATATATATATATATATATATATATATATATATATATATATATCCGTGTGAATACAGAACGAAGAAAAAACTTTTTACAACGTCCAAAACATTAATTTAAAACAGTGCTCGATATATATTATATAGATCTGTGAATATTTATTATAAATTCTATTTTAGAACATCTACAGAATTCTTTATATATCCACTACAAATAGTACATTTGTAGTGAATATATAAAACAAATTCTGTACTTGTTCTAAAATATAATTTATAAGATAGATAGATAGATAGATAGATAGATAGATAGATAGATAGGAACAGAACGAGATAGATAGGAACAGAACGAGATAGATAGATAGATAGATAGATAGATAGATAGATAGATAGATAGATAGATAGATAGATAGATAGATTTCCATGTAGAAATGTATTGTGAGTGATTTGAGTGCAGAAGGTCAGTACATATTAAGTCAGAATGTTATCGGCTAGGTAGGAATTAATAAAAACACGGGAGAATAGACATATATTCTCACAATCTCTAAACTGTCCCTCATGGCAAACAGAGAGAGCATGACGGAACTCGATGAACTGGATCACCTACAGCTTTTGGCGCATAACGGCCTCCAAGTACTTGTGACACTAAATAATAGATATCACCCCCAGATGATCTGTACCGAACGTTTGCATGCGAATTTTTTATACCTGACCTAACGGCCAATGTGCAGCGCTTTAATAACAGGTTTTCACACTGTTACCGCGTCGCTCAATTTGAAAATTGTGCACGTATCAATCTTTATATAGAATAACTTTCTCCAATCCAGTTATAAATGTTTTTTTCTAATCTTATGCGTCAGGTTCTTTCAAAACGTGGATGACTATGGGTGTTCACAACATTTATTATGCAGTTCTAAGTAATCATTATTAATTTACTGTTTTCATAAACTATTCAATAGGTTACTTCTCCTATCCCCTTAAAGCTCTTGCATTCGAGGAGTGCATTCGAGATGTTTGATGAATATTATTTTTCTTTGATGCGTCATGTCCTTTTAGGACGTAGATGGTCATGGTCCTCCATGCCCTTATCCATTGTAGCTCTTAACACTTTTTCTCTCGGCATCTTAAACTCTGCTCTGCCATCCACTTTCTCAAGACAATCAAGTACGTCACGCGTTGCTTACCCCTGCTTCTCTTTCTATTCCTCCTATGAGTATTAGACTCTCTCAGCTCTCCTTCCTCAGCTGTCTCTTCCTGATGTTAAGTATAAGATTCCTTTTCGTTTCCATCCTCTCAAAAATCGTGTCGTTGCTCATGAGTTCAGTCCATGGTATTCTCAGCATTTTTCTGAAGAATCACGTTCCTGTTGCTTAGAGTCTCTCTTTCATCTTTGACGAAATTGTCCAGCATTCTCTGCCATATAGGACAGATATCGATAACAGTCCAGTACACAATGAAAGTTTCCTGTCTCTCAATATTCTACTAAGCTTTCGAATGCGTCCTTGGCCATGCCATTACGCCTTCAGATTTCAGTGTCACATTTTCCGTTCTCTGCTAGAACACGGCAAGGTATTTACATTTCTACATTTGCTTTATTTCACTACTAGCAGTATAGCCCGGCGTTGCTCGGGTATAATGAAAGCTTTAAAACTAATCCATGGTCCTGGAGCTCAGATTCTTTAGACATTGGCACGAAAGACTAAAAAGAAAAAGTTTTTTCCAGTTAAAGCGAAACCGTAGACTGAAAGAAAAATGAATGGATGTAAATCAAATTTTGATTTCCTGGTATCAATATCAAATAAGTCTTTTTCGCAGTAAACTGAATTTTGAAGGCTAAATAAGCCATCTGAGTAAACGGTATCATGGATGAGACTAAGAACTACAATTATACGTACTTAGAGCCAAACCCGATGTAAAAACTAAAATAAAAAAGCTGAACATACATGCAGATAAACAGACACACACACACACACACACACAAACATCTTGCCTTTTATATATATATATATATATATATATAAATTTTTTCCACTTTTGTAAGAACTGCAATCTTGAAACTTCTGAACATCGTTTCCTATGTCGTTGTGTATGAGTGTATCAAATTTGATTAAAATTGGATCACTCCTTCTATAACCTGATTTTTACGATTATCGATTTTCCATATTTATCGGCGATACGTCGACACAAAACTTAGCTAAGAACACTAGCAGATGCTTATAGTACAACTGTGTAAATTTTCAAGAATTCGGTTCAGCCGTTTCGAAGTCTATAGGTAACGGACACACACACACACACAGACACACACCCACAAACAGACAAGGTTCTATTCATAAATAAGTTTAGATAGATACCAGACCTGTCGTTGGCATTTTCGGCTTCTCTTTTTGCTGGTAACCATGCATTTAGTTTTCTTGCAGTTTAAGTTTAGTCCTTTCTTCTCGCTTTCTTTTGCTATCTTCTGTAGGGGGTCTTGTATTTTGTTTTCCCTGTCTGCTATTAGCACTGTGTCTTCTGCTTATTTTATATTGATGGAATTATGTTTGCCAACGACGAATCTAGAAGCATTCTAGTTTTCCCAGAACTGCTTCGCTGTATAGCTCGAATAAATCCGGGGAGGAGACACATGTTTGTCTTGGACACTTTTCTATTTTTGAAATGATTTGTTTGAACATTACTTTGATCGATATTCTTATTTAAGTAGATATTCTGTTTGCAAGTAAATAGTATTATATATTTATTTCTACCGGCCTGATTATTTAAGATAAATTTTTATTACGAAAATGTGTGTCATTTGGCAGGATTCAAACTTGCGATCCCTATCCACATAGGGAAAGCCACCATGTAATCTAGCTCGTCTTAGATCTCTCAAAAACGTATGACGTTCAGTCTAAATGAAGTCGAATTAAGCCTATAACAGAATTTTCAAATTCATCATAATAATCATCTCTGCTCTGAAATGTATCATAATGTCAACAAATTTAAACATGTTACAGAAATTAATGAAGATTAACGAAACTGGTTATAAACGACCGACAATTTGAAATGATTTGTTTGAACATTATTTTTGATCGATACTCGTATTTATGGATATTCTGTTTATAATCAAACAGTATTATATATTTATTTCTACTGGTCTGATTATTTACGATAAATGTTTGTTACGAAAATATGTGTAATTCGGCAAGATTTGAAGCTGCAACCTCTATCCATATAGGGGAAGCTGCCAATTAATCTGGCGCGTCTTAGAATGACCAACAGTGTAACGAAGTCAAATCAAGTTTATAAAACACAATATAATAATAACGGAAATTGTGTTATATATGCTTGATTTCAGTTGAATTCATTGCATTCACTTACGCACAAATACCCTTGGGAATGGTATTAATCCGTCTCTTCCTCTCAGTTATGGGTTAAATCATAGGATAGATTGGGTTCTATAGCCTTGGCTGGCAACCAGTCTACCACAGAAAGCAATGGCAACCTACTGCGGGATACTCTTCTGTCTAGTCACTCATGTCTGTTTGGAGATATGATCGCCCAAAGCGAGTATCACGTATAGCAATAAACTGACTCAAAACCCACGTATGCTTCTTTTATATTAAAACATGCGATATATGCTCAAAAAGATTCACAATATTCATAAGAAAAGTATTGTAAAGCTCAAACATTTGAATATTGTTTTGACAGGAAAAGGAAGATGCAAACTCGCGAAATAAAGACGAATATGATTAGCAAAAGATGAATTCCCAACGCGAAGCAGAGAGCTGCAAAACTGAAAAAAATTGTTAGAAGGAAAAAGAAAGTGATGTATTGTTATGTAATATCCATAATCGTATATGACAGTGAATGCAAAAAAAAGCTACCCACTGATAAGGGAAAACAAGCGGTGGTAGAAATGATGTTATACTGATGGACACTGAAAATACAATCGCTGGAGCAGAGAAGCAACATGGAAGCCTTAAAGAAAGAAAATGAATATAGAAATACACGTATATACAAGATAAATAAAAGGATATGTATCTATTGGGGGACGATTAATGATTCTTTGATTCGGCCTTTTGTCAGACTTAACCGAACTCCCTACAGCTTACAAGAAAAAAACTACCCACTGATAAGGGAAAACAAGATGTGGTAGAAATGAGAATATACGGATGGACACTGAAAATACAATCGCCGGAGCAGAGAAGCAACATGGAAGCCTTAAAGAAAGAAAATAAATATAGAAATACACTTTCACTCAAGATAAATAAATATATATGTAGCTATATGCTGATGGTTAATGTTTCTTTGATTAGGCCTTGTGTCAGACTTAACCGAACTACCTACAGCTTACAAGATTTATGCAGATTATCATCATTGAAATGTTTTCATCGTTATCAGAAGGTTGGATATCGGCAGGTTGGAATATTTGGAGTTATGTGGAATAAGATAAGAATAAAATATACATTTGTCATTGTAAAATAAAAAATTATTAAACGAAAAGAATAACTTGAGTTGTAGAAGTTAATGTGCAATTAGAAACATTATTAAGACGTTAAGGGTAGAGTTCGTGTTAAATGATAATGTTATGGGGATCAAGATTTGTAGAAAATGTTCATAGTAGTAATTGTTGAAAGAGTATATGCGTATATATATATATATATATATATATATATATATATGTATTCAGTAGGAATGTCTTTTGATGGAGAAGTAGAAGTAGAATGAATCAGCACGCGAGAAAAAAGATAAAGCAGACGAATGTTCGAGTTAACTTGAAGCTTCTCTCGTTACATTTTAGCTGTGTGTCTCGCTGCTCCCATCTGTGACTGGCTCTTGACTGGCGCTGATCTGAGCCTTTTATTGTATTCAGATTTTCGCACTGAATCGCGAAGTCCTCAAGTCTTGCAAGTCGCTTCTATTGGTCAAAAACCGATTTAACACCTACTTGCAAAATCTGGTTTCATCTTTTTCTTTAATGGTCAATCCTTTTTTATTTGGGAAAAACCAGGATTTCACACGTCATTGTGAATTTTTGTAAAAGTGAAGAAGGATGATTTTAATTCTTAATTTCTTATCGACTGCAGGTAGATCGCTTGCATTAGAAGCATAAAGAGAAAGAAGAAAATAATGAAGCAATCAACCAAAAGTGGCTAAACAGAAGGATACTGAAAATTCCAAAGAAGCAACCAGGAATTCTAAAAGGAAATGACAAGAGAAAATTAACTTAGGCTCAAGAACAAAAATAAGGAGATGCAATTTCTTGGACGTATATTAAGAAAGAAACAACCGACGAACCAAAGAATCAGACAAATATGATTCCGTTGAAGGATACTGAAAATTCCGTCTGCGGAGCGAAGAAGCAACAAAAAAGTCTTTAAAAAATGACAGTATAATGTACACTGAAGATCAGAAAATGATAAACGGAATTGCTTAGACACATAAATAGCAAGAACAAAACTACCAACAAAATAAGGATACAGAAGGATACAAAAAATTCGATCGCAGAAGAGAAGAAACAAAAAAGCAAGTCTTCATGAAAATAACAATAGATACTTCATTTATACGCAAAATCAGAAAAGGATAACTGAACTTACTTGGGCACAAAGACGAAAAATAAAGAAATAATCATTTGCGGAATCCCAAGATAGCTTGGGATATAGAGAAATGACAGGGTAGTTTCGGAGGCAAAAAAAAGCCTTGAAGGATGCAATAACAAACACAAAGGTTCTATACTTCGATTGTAAAGAAAGTTATCATTAAATAAAGGTAACATTATTTGAATACATCCATTAATAACAAAATCTAAAACATTAGGGAATGGGACTCAGAATACATAATAGAAGAGAGCAAGTCGTGATGACTTGCCTGCACATAGACTACATCTACGTTACCCACCGTCATTTAGTAAAGGGCATAGAATCCCCAATATGCACTACATGCCAAGAGAAATTTACAGTGAAACACACACTGTTAGCGTGTGTAGATTTTAATCTAGTGCGAACGAAATATTCTTCTTCTTTTATGTGCCATGTCCTTTCAGGACGTAGGCGATCATAGCCTTCCATGTCTCCCTATCCCTGGTGGCTCTTATCACGCTTTCTCCTGTTGCACCATGCAACCCTCGTTACGTCATCTATCTGGTCAGGTCCTTCAAATATGTTATCCGCTGCTTTCCTCTGTCTATTTCTCCCTCTATCTGGCCTGTTATTAACAGTTTCTCTAATCCCTCCTCCCTCATTGCATCTCCCAGATACTTTAGTTGTCTCTTCCTGATACTCAGTATTAATTTCACGTCTCCATCCTTTCCAAAACCTCGTCATGCTCGGTCCATGACATCAACATTTCGGCTGCTTCAAGTTTTTCTTTCATCTTCGAAGATAACCAAGTAAGTAATTAAAAAACTTTTTGAGAAAATAAAATCATCTAAGATTTTAAATTATCTAAAAGAAAGTGGATTGTACTAAAAAATATGAGTTACTGAAAAATGGTTCGAATATATATGTAAACATGCCCACATTTTTTACCAAAGTATCGCTACGAATTTATGTCAAAATTTTGTTAGTATTAAATGACGCACTGAGGTTGATATGCCATCAAACAACAAACCAACTTACACACAAAATAAGAAAGAATTAATCAAACAACTAATCAATCAAATGCTCTTCTATTGAAGGATACCAAACATTCCATCGCAGAAGCAAACAAAACAAAAACGAAGTCTTAATGAAAATGACAGTAATGGGTTTACTTATACTGAAGATGAGAAAAAAGATAATAAAAATTACTTGGACACTTAATGAGAAAGAATCAACCAAACAACAAATCAATCAAATGTGGTTCTATAAAAGGATATCAAAAATTCCATCGCAGGAGCAAAGAAACAAAAAGGAAGTTTTAATAGGAATGACAATAATGGGTTCACTTATACGCAAGTTCAGATAAAGTTAATTGAAATTATTTAGATACACACTGAGAAAGAATCAACCAATCAACAAATCAGTCAAATGCGGTTCTACTAAAGGATATCAAAAATTCCATCGCAGGAGCAAAGAAACAAAAAGGAAGTTTTAATAGGAATGACAATAATGGGTTCACTTATACGCAAGTTCAGATAAAGATAATTGAAATTATTTAGATACACACTGAGAAAGAATCAACCAATCAACAAATCAGTCAAATGCGGTTCTACTAAAGGATATCAAAAATTCCATCGCAGGAGCAAAGAAACAAAAAGGAAGTTTTAATAGGAATGACAATAATGGGTTCACTTATACGCAAGTTCAGATAAAGATAATTGAAATTATTTAGATACACACTGAGAAAGAATCAACCAATCAACAAATCAGTCAAATGCGGTTCTACTAAAGGATATCAAAAATTCCATCGCAGGAGCAAAGAAACAAAAAGGAAGTTTTAATAGGAATGACAATAATGGGTTCACTTATACGCAAGTTCAGATAAAGATAATTGAAATTATTTAGATACACACTGAGAAAGAATCAACCAAACAACAAATCACTCAAATGCGGTTCTACTAAAGGATATCAAAAATTCCATCGCAGGAGCAAAGAAACAAAAAGGAAGTTTTAATAGGAATGACAATAATGGGTTCACTTATACGCAAGTTCAGATAAAGATAATTGAAATTATTTAGATACACACTGAGAAAGAATCAACCAAACCACAAATCAATCAAATGCGGTTCTACTAAAGGATATCAAAAATTCCATCGCAGGAGCAAAGAAACAAAAAGGAAGTTTTAATAGGAATGACAATAATGGGTTCACTTATACGCAAGTTCAGATAAAGATAATTGAAATTATTTAGATACACACTGAGAAAGAATCAACCAATCAACAAATCAGTCAAATGCGGTTCTACTAAAGGATATCAAAAATTCCATCGCAGGAGCAAAGAAACAAAAAGGAAGTTTTAATAGGAATGACAATAATGGGTTCACTTATACGCAAGTTCAGATAAAGATAATTGAAATTATTTAGATACACACTGAGAAAGAATCAACCAATCAACAAATCAGTCAAATGCGGTTCTACTAAAGGATATCAAAAATTCCATCGCAGGAGCAAAGAAACAAAAAGGAAGTTTTAATAGGAATGACAATAATGGGTTCACTTATACGCAAGTTCAGATAAAGATAATTGAAATTATTTAGATACACACTGAGAAAGAATCAACCAAACAACAAATCACTCAAATGCGGTTCTACTAAAGGATATCAAAAATTCCATCGCGGGAGCAAAGAAACAAAAAGGAAGTTTTAATAGGAATGACAATAATGGGGTCACTTATACGCAAGTTCAGATAAAGATAATTGAAATTATTTAGATACACACTGAGAAAGAATCAACCAAACAACAAATCACTCAAATGCGGTTCTACTAAAGGATATCAAAAATTCCATCGCAGGAGCAAAGAAACAAAAAGGAAGTTTTAATAGGAATGACAATAATGGGTTCACTTATACGCAAGTTCAGATAAAGATAATTGAAATTATTTAGATACACACTGAGAAAGAATCAACCAATCAACAAATCAGTCAAATGCGGTTCTACTAAAGGATATCAAAAATACCATCGCAGGAGCAAAGAAACAAAAAGGAAGTTTTAATAGGAATGACAATAATGGGTTCACTTATACGCAAGTTCAGATAAAGATAATTGAAATTATTTAGATACACACTGAGAAAGAATCAACCAATCAACAAATCAGTCAAATGCGGTTCTACTAAAGGATATCAAAAATTCCATCGCAGGAGCAAAGAAACAAAAAGGAAGTTTTAATAGGAATGACAATAATGGGTTCACTTATACGCAAGTTCAGATAAAGATAATTGAAATTATTTAGATACACACTGAGAAAGAATCAACCAATCAACAAATCAGTCAAATGCGGTTCTACTAAAGGATATCAAAAATTCCATCGCAGGAGCAAAGAAACAAAAAGGAAGTTTTAATAGGAATGACAATAATGGGTTCACTTATACGCAAGTTCAGATAAAGATAATTGAAATTATTTAGATACACACTGAGAAAGAATCAACCAATCAACAAATCAGTCAAATGCGGTTCTACTAAAGGATATCAAAAATTCCATCGCAGGAGCAAAGAAACAAAAAGGAAGTTTTAATAGGAATGACAATAATGGGTTCACTTATACGCAAGTTCAGATAAAGATAATTGAAATTATTTAGATACACACTGAGAAAGAATCAACCAAACAACAAATCACTCAAATGCGGTTCTACTAAAGGATATCAAAAATTCCATCGCAGGAGCAAAGAAACAAAAAGGAAGTTTTAATAGGAATGACAATAATGGGTTCACTTATACGCAAGTTCAGATAAAGATAATTGAAATTATTTAGATACACACTGAGAAAGAATCAACCAAACCACAAATCAATCAAATGCGGTTCTACTAAAGGATATCAAAAATTCCATCGCAGGAGCAAAGAAACAAAAAGGAAGTTTTAATAGGAATGACAATAATGGGGTCACTTATACGCAAGTTCAGATAAAGATAATTGAAATTATTTAGATACACACTGAGAAAGAATCAACCAATCAACAAATCAGTCAAATGCGGTTCTACTAAAGGATATCAAAAATTCCATCGCAGGAGCAAAGAAACAAAAAGGAAGTTTTAATAGGAATGACAATAATGGGTTCACTTATACGCAAGTTCAGATAAAGATAATTGAAATTATTTAGATACACACTGAGAAAGAATCAACCAATCAACAAATCAGTCAAATGCGGTTCTACTAAAGGATATCAAAAATTCCATCGCAGGAGCAAAGAAACAAAAAGGAAGTTTTAATAGGAATGACAATAATGGGTTCACTTATACGCAAGTTCAGATAAAGATAATTGAAATTATTTAGATACACACTGAGAAAGAATCAACCAAACAACAAATCACTCAAATGCGGTTCTACTAAAGGATATCAAAAATTCCATCGCGGGAGCAAAGAAACAAAAAGGAAGTTTTAATAGGAATGACAATAATGGGGTCACTTATACGCAAGTTCAGATAAAGATAATTGAAATTATTTAGATACACACTGAGAAAGAATCAACCAAACAACAAATCACTCAAATGCGGTTCTACTAAAGGATATCAAAAATTCCATCGCAGGAGCAAAGAAACAAAAAGGAAGTTTTAATAGGAATGACAATAATGGGGTCACTTATACGCAAGTTCAGATAAAGATAATTGAAATTATTTAGATACACACTGAGAAAGAATCAACCAAACAACAAATCACTCAAATGCGGTTCTACTAAAGGATATCAAAAATTCCATCGCAGGAGCAAAGAAACAAAAAGGAAGTTTTAATAGGAATGACAATAATGGGTTCACTTATACGCAAGTTCAGATAAAGATAATTGAAATTATTTAGATACACACTGAGAAAGAATCAACCAATCAACAAATCAGTCAAATGCGGTTCTACTAAAGGATATCAAAAATACCATCGCAGGAGCAAAGAAACAAAAAGGAAGTTTTAATAGGAATGACAATAATGGGTTCACTTATACGCAAGTTCAGATAAAGATAATTGAAATTATTTAGATACACACTGAGAAAGAATCAACCAATCAACAAATCAGTCAAATGCGGTTCTACTAAAGGATATCAAAAATTCCATCGCAGGAGCAAAGAAACAAAAAGGAAGTTTTAATAGGAATGACAATAATGCGTTCACTTATACGCAAGTTCAGATAAAGATAATTGAAATTATTTAGATACACACTGAGAAAGAATCAACCAAACAACAAATCACTCAAATGCGGTTCTACTAAAGGATATCAAAAATTCCATCGCAGGAGCAAAGAAACAAAAAGGAAGTTTTAATAGGAATGACAATAATGGGTTCACTTATACGCAAGTTCAGATAAAGTTAATTGAAATTATTTAGATACACACTGAGAAAGAATCAACCAATCAACAAATCAGTCAAATGCGGTTCTACTAAAGGATATCAAAAATTCCATCGCAGGAGCAAAGAAACAAAAAGGAAGTTTTAATAGGAATGACAATAATGGGTTCACTTATACGCAAGTTCAGATAAAGATAATTGAAATTACTTAGATACACACTGAGAAAGAATCAACCAAACAACAAATCACTCAAATGCGGTTCTACTAAAGGATATCAAAAATTCCATCGCAGGAGCAAAGAAACAAAAAGGAAGTTTTAATAGGAATGACAATAATGGGTTCACTTATACGCAAGTTCAGATAATGATAATTGAAATTATTTAGATACACACTGAGAAAGAATCAACCAATCAACAAATCAGTCAAATGCGGTTCTACTAAAGGATATCAAAAATTCCATCGCAGGAGCAAAGAAACAAAAAGGAAGTTTTAATAGGAATGACAATAATGGGTTCACTTATACGCAAGTTCAGATAAAGATAATTGAAATTATTTAGATACACACTGAGAAAGAATCAAACAATCAACAAATCATTCAAATGCGGTTCAACTGAAAGATATCACAAATTCCACTTCAACAAACAAAACAAAAAGGAAGTCTAAATGAGAATGAAAATAGGGAGTTTACGTTTACACAAGTTCAGAAAAGGAATCATTGAAATTACTTGAATATATAAAGAGAAGAAATCAACTAATCAACCAAAGGTGCTTCTATTAAATACTACCAAAAATTACTTCGCAGAAGCGAACAAAACAAAAAGGATGTCTTAATGAAAGTGACATTAGATACTTCACGTATACACAAGATTAGAAAAGAATAATTTAATATTTCTTGACCTACAATGAGAAGTAATCAACCAACCAAATCAAATCAAGTCAATCAAATGCGATTCTACTAAAGGATGTCAAAGATTCCATCGCAGGAACAAAGAAACAAAAAAAAAGGAAGTCTTAATAGGAATGACAATAATGGGTTCACTTATACGCAAATTCAGAAAAAGATGATTGAAATTATTTGGATAAACAATGATAAAGAATCGACAAATCAATCAAATGCGGTTCAACTGAAAGATATCACAAATTCCACTGCAAGAGTGAACAAAACAAAAAGGATGTCTTAATGAAATGACATTAGATACTTCACGTATACACAAGATTAGAAAAGAATAATTCAAAATTGGACCTATAATGATAAGGAATCAACCAAACAATAATCAATCAAATGCGACTCTACTCAATGATACCAAAAATTCCATCGCTGGAGTGAAGAAATAAAAAGGAAGTCTTTATGGGAATGAGAATATATAGTTTAATTATATAAAAGATCAGAAAACGATAATTGAAATTACTTGGACAAAAATGTGTAGGTATCAACCAACCAATCAATCAAATGTGGTTCTACTGAAAGATACCACAAATTTCACTGCAGGAAGTGAAAAAAGGAAGTCTAAATGGGAATGACAATAGGGAGTTCACGTATTCACAAGTTCAGAAAAGAATAATTGAAATTAGTTGAACACATAATGAGAAAGATCAACCACCAACCAACCAACCAACCAACCAACCAACCAACCAACCAACCAACCAACCAACCAACCAACCAACCAAATGTGGTTCTACTGAAAGATACCACAAATTCCATCACAGGAGCAAAGAAACAAAAAGAAGTCTTAACAGGAATGACAATAGAGAATGTACTTTTACGCAAAATGAGAAATAGATAATTGAAATAGGTTAGACACATAAACAGAAAGATCCAGACAATCAACCAATAAATCAAATGTGGTTCTACTGAAAAATACCAAAAATTCCCTCGCAACAGCAAAGAAACAAAAAGGAAGTTTTAATGGGAATGACAATAGATAGTTCACTTCTACAAAAGTTCAAAAAGAGATAATTGAAATCACTTGGACACACAAAGAAAAGAAATCAACCCAGTAATCAACCAAAAGTGCTTCTACTAATGAATATCAAAAATTATTTCACAGAATCGAACAAAACAAAATGGAAGTCTTAATAAAAGCGACATTAGATGCTTCATACATACACAAGATCAGAAAAAGAATAATTGAAATTACTTGGACCTATAATAAGAAGGATTCAAACAACCAATAATCAATCAAATGCGGTTCTACTGAAGTATACCAAAGATTCCATTGCAGGAGCGAAGAAATGAAAAAGAAGTCTTCAAGGGAATGAGAATATATAGTTTAATTATATAAAAGATCAGCAAACGATAATTGAAATTACTTGGACTCTTAATGTGTAGGAATCAACCAACCAATCAATTAAATGCGGTTCTACTAAGAATACAAAATTTCCATCGCAAAAAGGATGTCTTAATGGGAAGGAAAATATATAGTTCACTGATACAAAAGAAAAAAATGTAATTGAATATTTGGGCTCATAATGAGAAAGAATTAACCAAATAACCAATCTACCAAATGTGTTTCTACTAAAGGATACTAAAAATCCCATCTTAGAATCGGTGAAACAAAAGAAAATTTTATGGGAATGACAACAGATCGTTCACTTAACGGATTTTGGAAAAATAATGAGAAAGAATCAATCAACCAACGAATCAATCAAATACAGTTCTACTGAAGAATACCAAAAATTCCATCGCAAGTACGAACAAACAAAAGGGAAGTCTTAATGGGAATTACAATATATACGCAACATCAGAAAAGAATAATTGAAATTACCTTGATACATAATGGGAATGAATCAACTAACCAAACACTCAAGTAAATGCGGTTCTACTGAAGGATATTACAAATTCCATGGCTGGATGAAAGAAATATAAAGGAATATAATGGGAATGACAATAGATAGATCATTATACTAATGATGAGCAAAACGATTGATTAAATTCCTTGAATAAATATTCAAACTGAACCAACTAATCAATCTATCAAAAAATATCCTTCTACAGAAGTGTAATTAAAATTAAATCGGTGGAGAATAGAATGAACACTTATGTTTAATATGAGAATAGAATGAAAAAAATCCCTTGGGCACATAATGAAAAAGAACCAATTGCACAATCAATCAAACAAATTAAGTTCTACAGAAGAATACTGAAATTACATCGGTAGAGAGAAGAAACAACAAGGAAATTGTATAAAATATGTCAGTAGAAAGAATACTTATGCACATGATCAGAAAAATCTTGATCAGATTCAATAGACATATTCAGAGAGATCAAAAATATCAACAAATCAAACAAACGTGGTTCTACAGAAGGATATAAAAATCCCATCGGCGGAATGAGTAAGCAACAAAGAAGTATTAACGTATATGACAATGGAAGTAATATTTTTACTTAAGATCAGAAGAGAATCGCTGAAATTACTTGGAGACTTAATAAGAAAAAACAAACCAAGCAACCAATCAACCAGTATTGTTCTACAGAAGGATATTGAAAACTTCATTATATGAGCAAAACGTCAACAAAGAGATCTTGAAGAATATGAACATAGAAAGAAAACATACTCATAATCAGAAAAGTATAAATGAAATTCATTGGATATATATATTGGGAAAGAACCAAACAATCATCTTATCAATCAAATGAGGTTCTACAGTGAAAACAGGAAAACGGTAAAAAATGCCATAAATACCTAATATTTGCCACAGTTGTGGTGGTATGCTTTATAAAAGTGATTTAAAAAAACTGCTACGAATGTGAAAGATTAGGACATAAATCTACTTGTTGTAAATCTCAAATATTGGAAGAGAATCAAAAAGTATGTCAACAAAATGAATACGTTAGGTACAGACGACAAGTGGGAAAAATTAGCAAGACTTCGAGCAAAACATCCCCGAAGAGAAATTATATGTTTTTATCAAGATTAACAATATACAAGCGGAACGCTTTGTTGACACGTTCAAAGGGTCTCTTAAAAAACTAGAAGTGAAGAATTTGGATGAGAAATTACAGAAAATTCCATCAGCAGATTGAAGAAGCGACAAAGGTGGTTTAAAAATATGACAACAGAAACAACAATTATACTCAAGATCAGAAAAGAATTGATGAAATTCTTTGGATACATAATGATAGTGAAACACCAAACAACCAGTCAAACAAGTGAGGTCCTACAGAAGGATACTCCAAATTCTATCGGCAGAGTGATGAAGCAAAAAGCAAGTCTTAAGAAATGACATAAGAAAGAAAACTTATACTCAAACTCAGATTAGAAGAGAAATTTCTTTGAACATACAATGAGAAAAACTTAACTAATGAACCAATCAAACAAATGAGGTTTTAGAGACGGAAACTGAAAATTCTATCGGCGGAGCAAAAAAGCAACAAAGATGCTTTAAAGAATACTCATACTCAAGATCAAAAAAGAATAGACAAAATTCCTTGGACGCATAAAGAAAAAGTACCAACCAACGAAACAGTTCTCCTCAAAACTTATACTCAAGATTAGGAAGAGACTGGAGGAAGGAGGCATTGAAATATGTAGCTCTCCTGGGGCATATAGAAGACAAGAGGCTAGTGTGTATGAATGGATGGCGGAACCAGGACTTTGCAAAACTGCTAAGAGCCACACAAGAGAGAATGTTATGGAAAAACCATGATCGCCCATTTAATTCGAGCTTCATATTTCTCGGTAGTTGACTTGTTTAGAGTATCACTTACCTGTACTCGTGAAACGGTTGAGTTGTTTTCTTCTCAAGAAGTTTCATAAAACTTTTTGACTTCACCAGTAACTCCCTCACACCATATACGATATAAAAAAAATTTCTCTTTAGTTTCACAATTCTTACTGCTTTAGACGGGTTGCCAAACAAATATATAAAACCCATTCTGTCCTATTAATTATCCATAGCTAGGGATAAAAGGTATGTATTCATACAACTCCTCAATCTACTTCACTTTGCTTTGCTTTTTTTCTCCATCGTGCCAAGTTGAAATTTTTAGGAGAAATGGATGATTTATCCAGTTTCTATCAGAGGCAATGATACCATATTGAAGGCAGTAAAAACAGAGAGATACAGCAAGAAATACACATAATCAGCTTTTATAAACAATGACAGAACAAAGGAATGAAAAGATGCTAAAAACATTACTAAGAGCTACGAAGGACAAGACGTTATGGAGAGCGGCAATCCTTAGGTAAATATTGCAAGTTTTAGTGCCATATTTGCATTGGTTCACACATAGATAACATTACAAAGGGTTGTAAGATTTGCTTATCATCACTTTTTGCACTTATCATCGGGTTGTATTATAAAGCGTACAATGTCATTTATGTTGTTTTTTGAGAAAAAAAAATCGACAAATTTTCTCGTTGAGAATGCAAATATTTGCATATTTCAGAAGTAATGAAACTTTTATTCAAGACGGATGTAAAATTTCAAAACGAGGCAATTTCTTCTAATCAGTCAATTTCTCTACAAAAAAATTGAAAATTTAATAGCACTATGTATGATTTTACCTGTTTCTTTTCTTTTCTAAGACATGAAGGCGTGAATAGAAATACAGAACATTTTTCATAATGAACATGTATTTATTAAGGAATCGCAATATTGGATAATTTTGCAATGTTCTGGAACGAGGCTGTAAGGATTAAATTCTCAAAAGTAAAGTGACGGTACATACGAAAGAAGTGCTGAAGTCATCGTCTTGACCATTTTTTAAAACATATCTAAATATTTTTTTTCGGTTTTTGAATGGCTTTTAGTCGGACAGTTAAATAAATGTATTCTGTTTTTAATCAGTTTCCATTGGCTTTGTTTGTCTCAAATAATGTCACAACCGTATTATCAGTGAATTTGATATCACAGTTCATGGAAGCACCTCAAGAGGTTTATAGCTGACCTCTTCACTGATCTAGTTCTAACAGCTTAATGATGAATCTAACTTCTAATTTTTAGTCCCTTTGAAATCAATCCGAGAACCTTTCATCCCCACTGACCAGAAGCTGGCCTTCCTCACATCACATTAAATGATTCTTCATTCAACATACCGCGAACGTCTACTGGAACTAAATCATATAGAATTCATATATACGAGCGATTAATTACTAAACGTGGTAGAAAATGTTTCGGTACGGAATAAGCCTACTTCTATTATATCTCCCAAACATCGGGATGATTCCCATGTCCTTGATGAAGCCGTAATGTTTTAGAAAATCTGCAGTGACTTAAGAGGAATTCGACATTGAGTACAGGGTAGTTACCGACAGCAAACTGATGTAGTGCCAAGGGAGTTCACTAGCTGAGATTCTGAAATTCTGCACAAAATATCTTACACGAAATGTCTTGTAACGCTGTACGAATACACTGACAAGCCTTACAGGGAGATTGTGGATATTGCATGTGTCAGCCTTTCAAATGTCAGTTGCGTCATCAATGAGAAGAAACAAAACGGATCCAGCAGTCCAAAACGTAAAGAAAAATGCGCTTGGAAGGAAAAATATAACGCCAAGAGACAACGTATAAGTGATCAGGTAAAGTGCAAAAATCCTAAGAAGACACTATTCGTTTTGTTTCAAATAATTTGCATAAGGATATATATATATATATATATATATATATATATATATATATATATATATATATTGTTTAATTATTTAGTTTCTGGCTATAATAAGATTAGACCAGTGCACATTTGTATTAAAAAGTTTTCAATACAATTATATTGTAGAACTTTTGAATATTTTCCATTTGTAAACGAGTTCTCGTTTACAAATGGAATATATATATATATATATATATAGAGAGAGAGAGAGAGAGAAAGAGAGAGAGAGCGAGAGAGAGAGAGATAGAGAGATCAATAAGCATACATATATACATAGACACACCGACAGATACACTCAAACACACACACACACACACAAGTATATATGTTGGGGATCACCCCTTTATTGCACAATAAATGGACTCGTCCGTCTAAGGTGTACAAATAATCCTGCTTATACAGAGAGCAGGAGCTTTAAAAGATTTGTAAGGAGTTCAATTGAGTAGTTGGACCGCCGCTTAGTTGGTCAGTAAGAATATAGACACATTACTCGGACTTCTTATTCACAAGATTGTATATATTTGATTACTAATAGTATTCCTAGAATTTCTGAATTACTAATTCGTGTTCCAGGTTGTATATATTTTGTTTAATATACTTACGTTTTATCTCTCCATATCTGTTTTATATTATTATTATTTTGTGTGATTTCTAAACAGGAATCCACAACAATATATGTATTGATTGATTGATTGATTCATTCATTCATTCATTCATTGAGATACAATGTAGTACTTGAAGACTACTACGGTGAAGAAAAAATATATAATTATTAATACAGGTGGTGGGTAAATTGTCGCCATTTTATATTTTCAATTTCGTGAATGCGCGTTGTTTGATTTGATTCTGTCGACAGCACGGTATGGTAGGGTCAGTTGGGCACTGTCTATGCGAAACACATCACATGACGCAATTCATTCCGCAAAAAATTTGGAAACGGCACGCTGTAATGCTTAGCATTTGCGCCAAAAGCTCCAAATACGAATATTTCAAAGTGTTTGAGTGTCCATTAGATCATAATGCAGAGGATTCGAAAACAGTTGAATACGTCTGATGGTGAATACGAATGCATGGTAACTGGGAAAACTCGCTCTGATCGTCCTGATGAGAAAAGAACTCCCAAATCTGTTGAGGACCTCAACACGGATGCCTTAAACAAATGCTTTGCGGATTTAGAGATGCCTTTAGCCAAGACAGCTGCTGCTGGAAGAAGCTACGTCTGTGGAACCATGCCACAATTATTGGCTGTGAATTACATTCACGACAGCATCACCCATTACATCCGGCTACTGATCTCTATAGATTTCACCCCCTTGATGTTTATGTGCAGGGCACATTTGAACGCCAAGCAAACAAAACTAATTGTAACATCAAAAATGAACTGAAGGCAAGGATTACGATAGTATTCACCAATTTAAACGCGGCGAACGTCCAGAAGAGTTGCAGGTGATTCCGAAAGTCATCTGCAAGCAGTGGTTGACACTAAGAGCGATTTTTTAAATATTTCAATATATGTTTGTGCAATTCTGGTAAATATACTAGTTAAAATGAGATGTTCGTGATATATTTATTTTTGCGTCATTTAGATATCGTATCTCATATATAATTCATAGTTCTATAATATTAAATCACTATTTTGTAAACAATATCACTCAATCTGCGAAAATATATATCTATATCTATCTATCTATCTCTTTCTCTCTCTCTCTCTCTCTCTCTCTCTCTATATATATATATATATATATATATATATATACTGGGTTTTCACTTCGTTTTCAACATATGAGGGTCAAGCACCTCAGTTCTTAGAACCAATATATATCGTTTGATTATAGTGATGAATGTTTTGCACAACCACGCGATTTTGAAAATCTGAATACAAAACAATTGCTGCATAGTATGCCGCAATATAGCCACACGACCCTTCGGCCGTTAGCACCTGCCTTTCGTTATACCAACACATTGGATTTCGGTGTATATGTATTTGTCTTGTTTTACTTTTGTTTCATCATGTTTCACATCTCCACATATCTCTTTCTCTCTCTCTCTCTCTCTCTCTCTCTCTCTTCCACGCACTATATATATCTGTGTGTATGATTCTTTTTCTGTTTTTGTCTTTCTGTTTTCATACATTTTGTATTCATATATATATATATATATATATATATACGAGAAAAAATCTCGTGTGTTTTTGCTCTACGTAACTGCCTCTTAGTTAATCCTTTTTGGTTAGTTTAGTATCGAGCACTTTTCTTTCTTTGTGGTTTGTTCCGTTTGAGGGTTTTTTTCTTTGCTGTGAAGTGCTGTATGTATTGTCGGTGCTCCGCAGTTTTCTTTTTTTTTCCCCCTCGTTGTCCAAAGCTTTATAGCCGAGGGCGATAACGGAGTTAGATTCTGCCGGTTATTCGTGGTTCTTAAAAATTACTTGTGTAACATTTTAAGATTTGAATACGTACAGAGTCAATTTTATTATTATTATATATATATATATATATATATATATATATATATATATATATATATATATAATGGAATCTCTCCCACCATTTTTGTATATATATATATATATATATATATATATATATATATATTGAATGCCTAATTACTTAGTTTCTGGTCATAATAAGATTAGACCAGTACTCATTTTTATTAAAAAGTGTGCAATACAATTATATTGTAGAACGTTTGAATATTTTCTATCTTTAAACGAGTTATTTCCCTACCTAGGTTTCTTCAGGCGATTTTTAATAACAGATTTTACCTTTTACCGTTTTTCTTCTCAAGAACGCACTTGTAACGGTGTTTTACTTGAACGCTCACGTGGCAGGGAATTTTTGAACGTGCCGTTTTTAAATTAAAATGAATTATGGCCTTTTTATTCATGTTTGTATGAACCTAAGAGGTATTTCTTAGTGTGGATGCATTTAGTCATAATTTCCGTTCTTTCATTTAACAGATCGTTTTTGTTTCGGAATAGTAGAATTTCTAATTTTTCTTCTGTGCACAGTCTACATATCTTGCCACCATTGTAATGCTTAGCTGTTTTTACAATGCTTCACGTTATGTCTAGGTCTTTTCCATATTTTGATTATAATTTCCACAAATGGCTAGCCAATTTGTACAGGTTTTAATTATGAATAAGAAGAGACTAGCATGGGGAAGAGAGCACAAAAACTTGACACCAAACAGTTCATTTGATGCCCATGTTATTTTGCAGTATTAACAAAATAATTATGGCCGATAGTATATATATATATATATATATATATATATATATATTGTAACAATGTTATAGAACTCGTAGGTTTTAATACCTGTTGTTCATGCATTTACTTTTATAAAGAGTTCTCGATACAATGTAGAGCATTATATTGTAATGCTTGTTACAATGGTTTATAAATTCATAGTATCACTACACAAAAATGTTCGCGTTTCGAAGATGCTACGTGCGCTTCTCATCGAGTGATAAGTTCAAATGAAAATTAAATGGTGAAAACGGTTTATTTATGGTGATATGATGTTTAAGTGAATGTGGGGTGTGGGTTTATTCTGATTTAGTCGGCCGTATTGTAGCCCTAGAGATATAGCCGTGTGTGAGGAGAGGTAGCTTAGTTTAAGACAGGTCCCTTATTTATTTTGTTTGGGTAGTTCTTATATTGGGATTTATGGGGTTTTTTTTTAAGGAAGGGTAGACATTTTTTATTTATTTTACTGCTCTCTAAGTGTGATTGGAGTGGCGCCGCTGGTAATGAGAATGATGTAAGTAAATGTGGGGTGGAAGTTTAGTATTATCTCGTCGTCCGTTTCATGTGTAAATTTTACATTTAAGGAATAGCCATTTCAACGGGTTCTTTTAACTCGCATTATTCAAACACAGCTGGACGTAAAATGAAGAAATTCTACTCTGGCCGGAAATAAAGGCTAGTTAAGAATATGAAGAGGTAAGGAAGGTTAAATCTGAAAAAGGTCAAGAAAAGAAAAAAGGGAGAACAGTAGCAAAATTAACATAGGAGTGAAGGGAAGCAGCTTTACGGAGAGGCCAATGGTAGCCGCTAGGAATAAACTTAAGGATATCACGTGTATATATTTACACTTTAACCGGTATCAATAAATTTTGGCTAGAGATTAATATAATGATTAATTGGGATGAAGGGAATAATTAATATCTTTTTAAGAGAGTTTAAATCTACTTCAATGACGACACTTGCTAATTAAAACGTTACATTGGTTAAGAAGTAAATTTTGATTATGATATTTTCATATCCTACATGTTATTACATTTATCACTCACACTATTAGGTGTATCTGCTGAGCCTATTAATTTCGAATCTATCTGTATGTTCAGACTTTCTTCCTTCAATTCCCAATGTTTTCGGGAAAGGGCTTCCTGAAATTTTAGCTTAAGGAGATATGACTTTTTGGGCAGAACATTATCCCGCAGCCGTTTGCCATTGCTTTCCGCGGTAGACTGGTTGCCAACCAAAGCTACAGAACCCAATCTGTCATAATTTAAAGGAAGAGACGTATTAATACCTTTCCCAAGGGTATTGTCGGTACGGTAAGTGACAGCCATGAATTCGACTGGAATTCGAACTCGGCATCCCGATTTGTCATTCCGAGTCGATATCCACTGCACCACAACGAACATATATATATATATATATATATATATATATATATATATATATATATATAAACGAGATTCTAATCATACTCGTTTCGAAAACTATCGAACGAACGAAAAAATGGCTGTAAAAAAGAAAGAGTTTAGAGCATAAAAGTCAGTCAAAAATGTTTGGAATGAAATCAACACAAAGCCCAAAGAAAAAACCCGACACGAGTTATCATCTAACAGAAAGCAGTCAATACAAAGGTAGAGCAAACTAAATAGCACCTAATGAGTCAGACGAACCTACCTAGAATTTACCTACACGGATCGTCAGGGAAAGGTTTCCCTGATCATCCGTGTAGGTGAAACCTAGGTAGGTTCGTCTGGCTCATTATTGCTATATATATATATATATATATATATATATATATATATATATATATATTTGAATATATTTGAATATATTTATATATGTACATATATGTAGTTTTTCAGAACAGTAAAATTAAACATAAATGCAAACAAAATATGTTTACAATACACTGATAAAAGTAAATGCCTAAATCACGCAAACGTAACATTATATAGTTTAACCCACCTTTTTGTCTTAACATCAAAGCAGACAGCGGACAAATTTTCCTAAATTTAATTCACAAACATTTCAACACTTCTCCTGCACTAAAAGAGATTTTTAACAAAAACAATGTGAAGGTTAGTTATAGTTTCGTCAAGAACTTTGATAAATATATATCACTATATAACAGTATATTAAATAAAAAACATGTCTAACCTGTAAAAAAAATAGTAAATCTATATCGATAACAGTTACCCTACCAAAAAATAACTATGACAAAATCTTCCCATTTAACGGTCAATGCATGATCGAATGTATAACTTACAAAGCTAGCATTCAATTTCAATGCATTGTTAAATCTTATTTTAGGTTCAACAGACCGCAATTTCAAAAATACATTCTATAACAAATAAAAGAATAGCACTGCCCTGTCCAAATATTTTTGGTTATTAATAAAAAACAAAAACTCAATTATTACTTAGAACATCATCTTAAAAAACAAATCTTATAAGGAAATAGAAAATAGATGCAACTTACGGGTTTAAAATAACTTTTCATCTTAAAAAACCTGAATATCTCTAATATATTAAACAAAAGAAAAGAGTTAATGACTTTATAAAGACATAGACATAAATATATGTTCAAAATATTTAGACCCTGACTAACATGATCCCTTTTTCCTTTTTTCTTTTTCATTTATCATTTATCTATTTACTTACATATTTTAATTATTTTATCTATTATTTATTTTCTATCTTTTTAAATTTTCTTTTATTATTATTTTTATTATTTATATGCATATGCATATATATATATATATTAAATTTTAAATTTTCTTTTATTATTATTTTTATTATTTATATGCATATGCATATATATATATATATATATATATATATATATATATGCATATGCATATAAATAATAAAAATAATAATAAAAGAAAATTTAAAAAGATAGAAAATAAATAATAGATAAAATAATTATATATATTGCTTTTTTGTAAATTTTTTCGTTAACTGAAAATAAAATAAATTTAATAAACAAAATGATTCCCTCTTTATAACATTCATCAAATATGGCTTGCAAAATATTCAATATCTCCTTTTTTAAATTTTACAACTTTACTTTCAGTTTTAGGTTTCAGTATAAACTAAATTAACATTATACATTTTATAAAAAAAATTGACTGATCATATTTAGATTTGAATTTTGGGTTTTCGTACACCTTATGATTCCGTAGTACATGAAACTCCAAGTTTTGCTTTAGATGTAAGATAATATCTATATTTATTAATATACTTATATATATATACAGGGTGTCCATAAAGTCTGTTTGCACTTTAAAAACATATTACTTTATTTGTATTTGTGATAGAAATAATCTGTAAAAAAATGAGCTTGAACAATTAAACTTGAAAGATAATACAATATTTCAACATGATGGAACTCCTTGTCATTTTGCTCTACGTGTTAGACAGTTTTTAAATCAGGAATTTTCTAACAGATGGATCGAAAGGGGTAGACCAATTTATTGGTCTCCACGTTCGCCAGATTTGACTGCATTAGTTTTTTTTTTTCACGTGAAAACAATTGTGTATGCAGCAAATCCTAGTTCATTAGAAGATTTTAAAGCTAAAATAACTAATGTGATTTCAGGCATTACTGTAAATAAGTTGGTAAATGTTTTCCGTGAACTGCAAAATCGTATTACCCATTGTATTGCTAATGACGGAGGACACGTGGAAACTTAAATAAAATTTCAATAAAACCTTAAAAACATTCCTTCTAATCATTTTTACAAAGTTTTGCTATCGCAAATACACATAAGGGTATAAATCATTTAAAGTGCACCTGAACTTTATGGACACCCTATATATATATATATATATATATATATATATATATATATATATATATATATATATTGTCATCCGCAGACAGATCTGTTTCGTTGTATCACGGCTCGTCAGTACGGTTAGACTGTGTGTATGTGTCGTTCTCTTATTGCAACACGCAGTTCCGCCCCTACAATGCGTTGTACCGCGAGTTCCGGCATAAGATTAATGACGCTAATAAAAAAATTCCCATAAAAATATGTGAAAAATCTTTTAATCTTGGACTAATAATATTAAATACAGAAATATCATAACATATCTATATATTTATCTAGTTCAAAATTTCCGATGTTAATATAGGTAAGAGGTCATTATCAGAAATACGGTGTTTATTTCTATTATCTATTATACGTGTCATTTTTTCGCAGAAATATTATAATTATGTTACTTTGTTGTTGTCGCTGTGTAGTTTTTAAAGCATCGCTCATTTTTAAATGCTTATTGAATTACTGCGTGCTGCTGATATATTGAAAGCTACAAACAGAGTGTATTAAAAACAGTTTCACAATATTTGGTGCAAATTCATGACACCCAGTCAAGGTAAGCCGTCCAAATAAACATAGGACCATCGTTATACTTCAATACAGCAACTCATAATAATTGGTCAAATGTATCCCGCTTACTTTTACACAGGCATGCACCCATCGGATCATTGACTGGCGGATTCTTTCAGATAATCACACAGTGTCGAATAGTTTCTCATGCACCCACAGACACGTGGATGAAATTTCTCTTTTCCAATCTTCTCACTTTGTTTTTTTTTTCAACTGGAGTAGATAGATATATCTATCGCCCGGTTCACACTCCACCTACGTCTATTGAACAGGTTAAGAGGTTCTTCCCTTGTTCCCTGTTTAGGATGTGGTTTCCGGCTTTCTCTTTTCCAATCTTCTCACTTTGTTTTTTTTTTTCAACTGGAGTAGATAGATCTATCTATCGCCCGGTTCACACTCCACCCACGTCTATTGAACAGGTTAAGAGGTTCTTCCCTTGTTCCCTGTTTAGGATGTGGTTTCCGGCTTTCTCTTTTCCAATCTTCTCACTTTGTTTTTTTTTTTCAATTGGAGTAGATAGATCTATCTATTGCCCGGTTCACACTCCACCCACGTCTATTGAACAGGTTAAGAGGTTCTTCCCTTGTTCCCTGTTTAGGATGTGGTTTCCGGCTTTCTCTTTTCCAATCTTCTCACTTTGTTTTTTTTTTTCAATTGGAGTAGATAGATCTATCTATTGCCCGGTTCACACTCCACCCACGTCTATTGAACAGGTTAAGAGGTTCATCCCTTGTTCCCTGTTTAGGATGTGGTTTCCGGCTTTCTCTTTATCGCCAATTTGTTGTGTAGCTGTTGTGGCAAAACTTCGCCACAAAGTCTAATGACTAGTTTGTGCCAGAAGTAAGACACAAAATACAGGAGGTAGGTTCAAAACAGTGTAGTAGTATAACAAGAACAATAGCTACAAAAGAAGTGTTAGTAATGAGTAAATATAGAAATAAGTAAGTCCGAACGCTACAGGTATTACCTGACAAGTAGCTGGTCTTAACTGCGTACTAGCTGTCGGTAACTGCTGTACTAAACTGCCTGTCAACTTCCTTCCGTAAGTCACACAGGTAATTATATATAACAAGAGGAAGCGTCCATTCCTCGTAGGAGAACACCAAAACGGTAATAAGGAAACGGAGATGCACACCTATCACTGTAGAGATAATGCGGAAAGTTTAGAAGAGTTGGAAAGACATGATGTTAATCGGTCAAACGCTGGCAATAAAACGAGTCTGAAACATATTGAATGGAATTATTTACAGAAAACAAGAATAGTATACAAGACGTCAAGGAAGACATCATGAGACAGATAAGTCAAACACAATATATTTAAATGGAGGAACGAGAACAATTCTTAAAATTACAACCAACAAAGCATAATCTCAAAGTTATCAAATTCTACAATGCAGTCAGTTAAGTGCCATGCGTGATACACGCTTTGGGCGATCATGTCTCGAAAGAAACATGACTGACTGGGCAGAAGATTATCCCGCAGTCGGTTGTCATTGCTTTCTGCGGTAGAGTAGTTGTCGAACAAGGCTATAGAACCCAATCTGTCCTATTATTTAACCCATAACTGGAAGGAAGAGACGGATTAATACCTTTTCCGAAGGTATTTGAGCGTAAGTGAATGCAAGGAATTCAACTGGAATTCGAACTCAGTACGCCGATCTCTCGTTCCGAGTCGATACCCGCTGCACCTCAGCGCACATCCAACGCAGTACTCAGACTAATTCTGAATAAAATAGATGCACATATAAGTCTCAATGAAACAATATCGGCATCAGCAATAACAGCAAAAATATTAAACATCAATGTTTTAAAAAATGACAGTCTCACAGACATGAAGATCCAGCTCGGAAAAGAAAACTAGGGAAAGAAATTGAACGTCTTAGAAGTGAATAATCAGTACTCAAGGAACTGTCATCAGAAATAAATATGAGAACGATAAAAGAGTTAAGAGTCAAAAGAAAATATAAAATTAAAAATGAAAATGAATTCCTATCAACTAAAGATAAAATAAAAACAAACAATACAATTGATGGCTCAAAGAATCAGACACTATGAAAAATTATCAAGATTCTACAGACCTTTCAAACCAACGCAAAGAAATTTTATAGAGAAATAAGTAAACAAAAAATGAAGTGAAAGCCCTCCCCGCCAACATTGAAAGAGATTATAAATTTCTGGAAAATAAATATGGCGTTGCTCTAAAGAACATAAGAAAGAAGCAGATTGAATTACGCATGAGAAAGAACGGATGAAAAATAAGCCAGAATAAACAAGAACGACAGTCACAGAAAAGGGTGTTGAATGTGCACTGGGAAAAAGCACAAAACTGGAAATCTTCAGGAATAGATAAGATTCTTAACTTTTGACTGTTATCTAAAGACAGCCCACATACACTAGCTAAAGAACTTCAAAAGTGGTCAATGATCCTACTAAAATCCCGGCATGAGTAACCAAAGGAATTACCTTCCTTCTAACCAAGAAGTGAAACAAATGTCCCTAAAAACTAAATACTAATTATATGTCTTCCCACTACTCACAAACTGTAGACATAGATAAAAAAAAAAACAGACATATCTTTTCTTAGAAAAAAGTAACATACAAACGCTTGAACAAAAAGATTGTAAACGTGGTTTATTTTAATACTGTCTGTATTGATTACCTAAGGTATTTTATGGTGTACTCTTCCTGAAACTTAAAGTATTTAAATATATACAAGGTATCACCTATCATCAGTTTCATCAAACAATGTATTTCGATATAGAAAACAAATTTACCTCAATCATATCAATGGAATCTATAAGTTTGGTTATATAAACATAACCAGGGGAATATTTCAAAGTGAGTCTGTCTCGTTTAGTATTTTGTATATTGCTAATAACATTAATCAGCCAACTTACTGAACATAATATGGTCAGAAGATATCTAAAAAAACGTATTTTACATGGATAAATTAAAGCTGTATGCTAGGAATGACAGTGAGCCGGAATGTCTCCTACAAACTGTAAAATATTTCAGTGATGAAATTGAAATTGAATTCTGTTAGGATAAATGCGCAAAAGCCTCAACTTCACGGTGATCACTACAACAAATTATTAGCTGAGAACATAGGGTAATTAATCAAATTTTTAGAGCAAGAAATTTATGAGCACCATTGTGTGAAAGAGAATGAAGGAATTTACCACAAAAATGAAATAAATTGTGCAAAATGAGTACAAATAGAAAGTTATAACTAATATTAAGAACTGAATTGAATTCTCAAAACTGAACTATGGCCATTAATAGCCTTACCATCAGAAATTAATTCTTGCAATTAATAGCCTTACCATCAAAACTGAATTGTGGCCATTAATAGCCTAATCATCAGAACTGAATTATGTCCATTAACAGCTTTACCGTCACAAATATAGTTTCACCATCTTGAACTGGACTCTAAATGATATCAGACGAATGAATTCAAAGACAAGAAAGTTTCTTTCATTATTTGTCTATAGTTCTGAGATGAAGTAGTATTTCTTAAAGACACATGGCCCAGTGGATATAGACACTTTGGAAAAGATGTTAACAAATACTAGTATAAACGTTTCCCAGCACCGGTTAAAGAAATATAAGTCATCCCAATTATATGGGATTACACCATCTTTACAAACAAGAATATTGAAGCAAATAGGCCAAACTTGATTGTAAGTACCTGTAAATCTGATCTATCTGTATGTTTCAGAGATAACTAACTGTTTAAGATCTGTCTAACTATTTATCTATCGTCGATAGATAGATATGTGTCTATATATTTACCTACATATTTGAAGACATGTAAATCGAAAAAGAAAAACGTGAAATTTAAAAACAAGTATAGTACCAGTCATAGTAAGTGCGTTTAGAAGGATAAAAAATGGAACACAACACAGAACATGAAGAAAATTACCCAATTATTCCCTAAAGTGTCCTTAAAATTCCACCTTTTTTTTTATTCCAGTCACTTGACTAAAAGAGTTGTGAGTTCAATACCAGGCTACAGCAGTGGTGAACAAGAAACTTCGATGGCTACAGGGAAATAACTTATGACTACCAAAAGAGGCTGCAAGCAATGGAATGAGAATGATAGTGATTGTAATAAAGGGTTCGGTTCGAAATTTCTAGCACCTGAAGATGGCCGAAACGTACACCGACCGAAATGTCGTACGAATGGCAGCAAAGATGAGGACAATAGAGTAAATAAGGTAAATAGTGTAAGAAAGCTTCTTTCCAAGAATAACATGCATCATCCAAAGTCTGATTAAGACCGTCTCTACCTACCCCGTAAAGAAAGTGAAAGAGGTCTTTTTCAGATATAATTGTTATACAAGACAACAATTATTGGCTTACTAACATACATGGAAACAGCAAAGAACTTGATGATACAACTATTCAAACAGCACGGATACAGAGAGGAGTTTAAATTCTGTAGAAAATCAATTAAGATCCAACTGTTGAAGCGAAAAAGTCTGAAAAAGAAAACCGAGGATAAAGCTCTTGAACAGATAAAACAACGCTTGGAAGACAATATCCAGAACGTGCTAATAAGGTTGATAAAATTAATACTCATCGATGTTTACGAGGCTGAAACGGAAGACTTTATTCTTGCAGTGCAAGACCTCAGTCTTTCCACTAGGAATTTTCAGGCAAATATCATACATAATAGTGCGAAACTAAAATACGGGTTCTGTGACAAATATCAGGAAATCATAGAACATCACATCTCAGGATTTTCTGAACTTGCATGAAACGAATGTAAACATCTTCACTTTACCATGTGCAAACACTTTGGAACAATGTTAACAAATACTGGTATAAACATCAGCTAGCACCGGTTACAGAAATATAAGACATCTCAATTCTATGAGATTACACCTTCTTCACAAATAGGAATATTGAAGCAAATACCGGGTCCGATCAAAATCAGTTTTTCAGCCCTTTTATTTTAGTTTTTGCTTCAGGTTTGACTCTAAGTAGGTAAAATTGTAGTTCTTAGTCTCAGCCATGATACCATTTACTCGTAGGACTTATTTAGCCTTCAAAATTCAGTTTACGACGAAAAAACTTATTTGATATTGATACCAGGAAATCAAAATTTGACTTGCATCCATTCATTTTTCTTTCAGTCTATGGTTTTGTTTTAACTGGAAACAACTATTGCATTTTAGTCTTTCGTGCCAACATCCAAAGAGTCTGAGCTCCAGGACCACGGATTAGTTTTAAAGCTTTCATTACACCCGAGCAACGCTGGCCTATACTGATAGTATATATATATTAATATAAACATAATCCTGAAACGGATAATTAGATAGTTAAATAAATCTAAAACAGGTAGATAAATCTTAGATAGATAGATAGATAGATAGATAGATAGATAGATAGATAGATAGATAATGTATTTGAACAGCAAGAATTCGTTCAAACACGTTCTGTCAAATTCAACTGACAACAGCAGTTTTTATAATTATCTATCTATCCAACAAATCACTAATACACACGAAAAAGGAGAAAAACCATAGTGAAAAATGACAAATCTAAAAGAAATAGTTTTAATAATATGGCTTAAAAAACAAGAATGAGGTGATATCAAAAAAGATCAAAAGATCCCCTTAAAAAAAAGAAAGGGTAAATGCCCATCATCACAAACCTTTACCCAGAGATTCAAATACTTTCAAGTGAAGCTTGAGTTTGCACAGAGAAGGAGGATTTGACAATATCGTTAAAGCCTTCAGAACAGTGAGGTGGAATGTCGAACGACCTCTGTTCAAAATAGAAAATTGTTCTGCAGAATTAGATTTTAGACTTAATAAACCTCTCAATATCCGACAAATTATAATCAGAAAAATTAAATATATGCCTGTCTGTGTAAAAGGAGGCATCGAATTTATTTTTAATCAAAATATTTGTTGGATACTGAGAAGTTTGTTTGGTCTAGAGGCCTTAAAATTTGTGTACCTCCTCTTCATATTGATAAGGTTTCTGTATTTAGTGAATTTGAGGTTCTTTTTTCTCAACTGAAGAGGAATGCACTTTCCTCCGTTGATAACTTAAAATCTGTTAAGTCTCGTTTGAATGAATATAAATTTCTGAATTAACATATATTTGTTCATTCGGACACTAGCCTCGATCAAAAATCTGGGGTGGACGACAAGGCGAACCTCGCTGCCGAGTTTGAAAAAATCCTCCAATCCATGGTAGATTGGGGTAAGAAATGGCTCGTAAATTTTAATTCTTCCAAAACGAAGCTGCTATCAATTAACCACTATAGACAACCGCACCTACCTCCCATTAGCATGGAACAGGCTTGCCTCCCAGAGAGTAAAACACTACGCCTGCTTGGCCTTACACTCTCAGCGGACCTCAAGTGGAATGACTATATAGAATTCATTGCTAAGTCCGCTGCTATGAAAATCAGTTCTTTGTGCAGGACCCGGAAGTTCTTTCCGTCTGAATCTATCCTGCACATATATAAATCTACCATCCGCCCGTGTATTGAATACTGCTGCCACATCTGTTCGGGTGCCCCTGCTATTCTTCTCGGGGTTCTTGACAAAATACAACGGAGAGTCTGTTATGTGATCGATACCGACTTGGCTGACCGCCTGCAGTCACTCTCTCACCGGCGTGACGTGGCTTCCTCGTGCCTCTTCTATAAATACTTTCACGGCTTCTGCTCCGATGAACTTAGATCACTGGTGCCCCCTAGATACGAATTTGCACGAGATACTAGATTAGCAAGTAGGTTCCACCCTTTTACAGTGAAACCGATAAAATGTAACCGCTATTTCTACTCCAACAGCTTCTTTACTCGCACTTCCCGCCTGTGGAATTCCATTCCGCATACTTGCTTCCCCGACAGGTACAATCTCCAGAAGTTTAAATGTAAGGTCAATAGACATCTCCTAACACATTGACTCGCACCCATTCTCTCAAACACTCTTCCTATGTGGCTCCTTACTCGTCGATCACCCTCCTTCTGACATTTCCTATATCCGATCGCTTTCTCAGCACCTTCCCCTATGTAACCCGCTGCGCTATAGTGGCAGGCAGTGGAATGACTTGCTTGGAGTAAAATGATTAAAAAATTCTTCTCGTGAGTTTGTTTGGGGAAGAAATCATTTTCGGTTGCGAAGTCCCTTCGATCTAACCCTGACATCTACATTATCCGACCGGATAAGGGGTCTGGTATGGTCGTTCTCAACTAGTTTGATTATGTTTCTAAAACTCCAGTTGAATCCATTGTATTCACTAATATGAAAATACCCTTGGGAAAGGTATTAATCCGTCTCTTCCTTCCAGTTATGGGTTAAATAGCAGGACAGATTGGGTTCTATAGCCTTGGTCGGCAACCAGTCTACCGCAGAAAGCAATGGCAACCTACTGCGGGATAATCTTCTGCCCAGTCAGTCATGTCTCTTTTGAGACATGATCGCCCAAGCGTGTATCACGTATGGCACTTAACTGACTGACTGATCTTCGATTATTTCTCGTAATTTCGGCGCTCTGATCCACCTATTATTTTCTTTATGCCACCTGCTCTTTCTTCCTTTCGTAAAGAGGTCCTGTCTATCTTTCAGTTAAGTAATGTTGTTAACAAATTTAAATGTCGGTGTCGACTACATAGTTCAGACGATCCAAAGATTGGAGATTCACATGTAACATGTATCCCGTTCTATTAGTGAGCACCGCCCTACTTCTGAGTGTTCACAGACACCTGAATCTACCATTTGATAACACTTATTATCTATAAAAGAATGTGGTCGCTCTTATTCTGCAGGACAATTTTCTATTTTGCACAGAGGTCGTTCACCATTCCACCTTACCTTTCTGGAGGTTTTAACGTAATTGTCAAACCCAACTTCTCTGTGCCAACAAAGAGACTTAGGCTTCAACTGGAATTATTTGGATCTCTAGGTAAAGTTTTGTGATGATGGGAATTTTCCCCTTCTTTCTAAACATTACCTAAATTTTACCTACATTTTTCCTTTTTTTTTAATCTTCTTCTTCCGACATACCCATGAATAGTTTTGTCGGACGAAAGGCTAGCCTCGAGTTTTTCTCTTTATTTTATTAAGCGGATCTTTCGTTCTTTTTTTATATCCCCTCATTCTTGTTTTGTTAAGCGATATTATGATTTCTTTTATAGTTTGTCATTTGTGTTTTATTGTACTAAAAAGCTTATATATATATATATATATAGATAGATAGATAGATAGATAGAGAATTAGACAAACTGCCGATGTCAGTTAAACTTGACAGGATGTGCTTGAACAAATCTTTGCTGTTCAAATACACTATCTATCTATCTATCTATCTATCTATCTATCTATCTATTTTTTAAGCGATCCTTTTGACATTTTTGATACCCCGTCTTTCTTAATTTTTTTTTTTTGTTGGTGTTGTTTTTAAGTGATATTATAACACTAATTATTTTCTACTTTTTTATTTTTCACCATGATCCTCCTCCTTAAGTGTATATATATATATACACACACACGCATACATATATATATATACACACACACATACACTCATATATATATATATATATATGTGTGTGTGTGTGTGTGTGTGTGTGTGTGTATACGCAAAGAGGGAGTTATAGTGTAGACTTATGAATACTTCATGATGCCTGTCTATTTCACAAAACAATTTAAACTTAAGACCAAATATTTATGGATATCAGATTGATGTGTGAAACTGACAGTAACTACGCAATGTTGATTCCGATATATACATTGTTTCTATATATAACCGTTTATATGCCAAACTCATTCAACAGGGTTAGAGTCTGTCTAATTATTTATTGTATTTTAACAATTACACACACACATACATACACAAATATATATATATATAATTTACATTTAAATTTTGCGACACGAGAATTTCTATGTTGCGCGATATATAGCTTTTATGCTGTCATCATATATGTTCTCTGGTTACATTGTAGAACGCCCGTTCAAAGCGGTTACCAGATAGAACTCTTTCATTGCTGACGTTATTTACATTTTGAAAAACATTATACTCTATTAGATTGGCCTTGTTCTGACATGCGCCTATATCCTGCTGAGTGCTGAGCTCACTGCTCTCTAGTCAGTCGAGTTTCTGTCCAAGCTTCAGGCGATAATTAATCTAGCCGCACTAATGAGCTGCGAAACAGCTCTATCTGCAGATGTGTTATTTGTTTATATAGATATTTTATCTCGTCATCATATATATATATATATAGAGAGAGAGAGAGAGAGAGAGAGAGAGAGATTTATAATCAAAACTATATGATAGCAGTTTCACACTAAAATTTAAAATTTCAGACCAAATTGTTGTTGATATTGCTCTGAACTATGAAATTGGCAGTAAATACGCCATATTCATTCCGGTATCTACAGTGTCTATTTATAAACGCATTTTTGATGATTTTGACCGCCTTCTCATACGAATATCGAAAATTTGAAAGTAAGATAGATAGATAGATAGATAGATAGATAGATAGATAGATTCTCACGTCGAAAACAATTGATAAGGCTCCAGTAAATTTTTTTCCTGATCAACCTGCACAAGTGATTTCTTTTAAAATGGTCAATTGCTTGTGCTCTACAATGCATATTCTCTCTGTTATATCACCATGTTCTTTGCATGTGTACTGTGGGCTACATGTCAGATGATGCAGATTTTCTAAAAGAACCCTGGGTTATGAGGTCAGTTGTCTTCTTATGAGACAGATGCAGTATCAAACTCTGCTGAGGTCAACTTTCCTCTTATATTACCCTGTCTGCACACTCGAGGCACGATTCAAACATACGTCTGATTTTGCAAGAGACAGTATCGTCTGATGAGGCGTGCTTTACCCACTGATCTAATTGGGGCTAAACAATCAAACAAGGCACTATTTATCTATTACTCTCGCAGAAGTGAATGCTGGATCGAATCCTGCTAGAGAACAATTTTTTTCAGATGTGCAGGCCGATCGACAAAATAAATACTGTTAAAAACTTAATACAAAGTATATATATGTACAGGTAAAGAGGACCCGAGGTTTTACGATTTTGCGTTCTCTGGTATGTACTTTTTTTTTGGAAACGGACTCAATATATTAAATATTGTAGAGCATAATATAAATATATATTTACATGTGTTATACAATTAAAAACTAAAATACATTGCGACACTGAAATGTCTATGTTCCGAGATTTTATCTAGTCATCAGGCAATGTCAGATGTTAGTTGTGAAAAAGATTTTAATTTTCACAACTAACATCTAACACTGCCTGATGACGAGATAGAAATCTAGAAACATAGAAATTTCCGAGTCGCAATGTATTTTTAATTTTTTTATTATATAACAAATTTGATTATAAATATTATATATATATATATATATTGCTTCAAACACTATTATAATTCACGCTTCATATTTGAAATAGACACCCTATTTTTATTAATTAAACAGAGTGAATTACCTCTATCGTTATCGACATCAAAGGGACCTCAGCAAAGAAAATACTTTTCCGTAGACTTAATAAACAAGGGTTATGATTATGAATGGAAAGTTTATTTCCAATCCGAACTACTCACTATAAAAACGCTTTAAGCGATATATATCTGATTAAAATAAATAAATTCATGGATTATTCATATATATATATATATATAATATTAAAATAAATTTTTAATATTAATTAGGATCGGGTTTTTTGGAATTTACCTTCCTGCTTTTTTCCCTTGGATTGAAGTATCTGAATTAAAATATATATATATATATATATATATATATATATATATATATATATATATAGTATAGTGTCAGTATGTTTGGAATAAAAATTCCGATATTAAAAAAAAACTATTCTTAAAAAGTGTCCAATACAGAGCAGAACAAATAATATTTATTCAATACGCAGTAAAGATCTACACAATGATATTTAAACACAACATTATTTCACAATATAAGACACTCCCGAACACTGGGATTGTCATATTTGCAACGAGCGGTGCAAATTAATGGTCAATACAAAAATGGAAAGAGACAAAGACCAAGAAAATTGCAACTGGGAATTTTAATTCCAACAAAGTACCTCAGTGTACTACATATCACTAATGGGAATATAGATCGAGAAATAGCGCCTTGTGCAAGTGACCAGGTGTATCGGAAATATAACTTCGTGAAAAGAGAACGGTACCACAAAAACAATTCCAATTACAAGATGATAGATGCCGTGATCAGCTCGTAAACTATATTTCTGTTTAGAAGACTACATTAATTTAATTAAGTGGACCAAGAAAATAGTGTTGCTATATATATATATATATATATATATATATATATGTATGTATGTATATATAGTCATCCGCAGACAGATCTGTTTCGCTGTATCACAGCTCATCAGTACGATTAGACACCGATTGCTTTTTAACCCAGGATTGGAACCCGACCGAATTGGCGTCAGTCAGCGATTCTACCTCTGGACTATGGGCGCTCGGTAGAAGAAAGCAGACTTTTTAGCGTATACATTATCATTATACACGCCCAATATCCAGAGTGCTCTAATTCATTACGGAATGAGCGATATATATATATATATATATATATATATATATATGTATATATATATATATATATATATAGTGTATCGAGGCAGCAGATAATTTTCTAAACATATACTGTAAAATATAAGAGACAATGAATGACTATTATGTTTAATCATGAGCCGCTCTAAACAATGTATTTTGGCTTTAAATATTGGAGAATTGTTGTGTTTATTTTCAACTGAAATTAAAGCCAAAATACGATGTTTAGAACAGCTCATGATTAAGCATAATAGACATTCATTGTCTCTTATATTTAACAGTATATGTTTAGAATATATATATATATATATATATATATATATATATATATATATAGTATAGGGTTAGTATGAATGGAATAAAATTCCGTTATCCCAAAAAAACAAAAACAAACTATTCTTAAAATGCTCCCTAATACAGAGTAGAGCAAATAATATTTAATCAAAATTGATAACATAAGTGTGTTATAATATGATGACAGAATAGTTGTTTCGTTTCAATACATCTTGTGTCTTGTCAATCAGTACGATAACTTGACAAACAAAATAGCTACATATGTTATAACATAATTATCAATTTTGAAAAAAAAAAATATTTATATATATATATATATATATATATATATATGGTATAAGTGATTATAATAAAACATTTTATATCGCTACACAGATGTTATGATGTTTCAATATTCTGAATTGTACTTCGTAAGATAGTTGGTAACTTGTTATAAAAATGATTTTATGGAAATTTTAAAAGAATTTGTTACTTTTTTCCGACAGTTAAATTTGGGGAGGCATAATATCAGAATTAAAAATATACTAGTGGGCATGTCTCGATTGCCCCGTCACGGTAAACCGGTGATTAGGCTTGTCAACAAGATTGTGAATGATATGACAACAAGTGCGACATGTATGCAGGATCGCAATTGCGGAAGCGGGACTCAAGTTCTCTAGGGGCTGCAATCCCCGGGAAACCGCAAGTCTCCTTGGCTCCGCAGATCTTTTTTAATAAAAAAAAAACTAACAAAAGAATTAGTAGGATTAACTGAAAAATTACCATCATACTTGTATTTTGAAATAGACATCTATCAACCCGTCTCGCTCTCTCTACATATAATCTTTGATAGAAGCCTTCCGGCTCTGAAGATGCCGTAAATCATTTGTAATTAACCCTCTAGGGCCATTCGTATCATATTTGATACAGTATGAAAACGCCTTGAAAGAAATATTTTCCTGAAAAATTTTTTAAGAGAAATATTTTATAAATTTCAAATGAAAGCAGTACTGACTGCTCAGTCAATGAATACCAAATGTTTCCTTATAGGGAAATACTGTATCAAATATGATACGAATGGCCCTAGAGGGTTAAAAAAAATGAACTTGAGAGTGTAATAGAATCTAGATAGCTGTTTCAAAGTTCGTAATGTATTGCTTCAAAACGCCATTTCCGCGATTTCTTCTGTTTATTCTGATCACAAAATCTCTGCATTTGGTGGGTATGTTCTTTTGTTTAAAGTACCATTGTGGGTCCAGTATGTTCGGGAAGGCGCAAATTGCATACAGCGGATAGAGGGACGGCCGAAATGTGGTTCTACAGAAGGATGCTACGGATATCGTGGACTGAGCATACAAGCAACGACGAAGTGTTAGAAAGAATGGCAACAAAAAGGAAATTGATGCTGAGCATCAGGAAGAGACAACTGAAGTTCCTGGGACATGCAATGAGGAAGGAGAGCCTGGAGAATCTGATACTGACTGGACAGATAGAAGGAAGGAGAGACAGAGGAAGGCAGCGGATAACATATTTGCAGGGTCTGATCAGGTGGATGACGGAACGGGGGTTGCCAGGAGCAACAGGAGCAAACATACTAAGAGCCACAAGGGATAGGGAGACGTGGAGATCCATGATCGCCTACGTCCTGAAGGGACAGGGCACATAGTAGAAGAAGAAGAAGAAGAAGAAGAAGTGTTGTTCTTTTTTTCTTCGGGAGCTTCTTAAAGGGCATGTTGATAAAATAAAACCTGTTGAATATTTATAGAGGATGCTAATAATATGAAACAGACAGCAAAACGTAGTCATATTGAAGTTGAATAAACCAAATATAGTAATTATCCGCAGATGGTGGACCATTATGTATTAATAAAATAATGGTTACAAAATAATAATACGTTATCGTTTTTATAACAGTATGTTTTTAACTATATATGTATGTACATAATCAATTTACACATGGTGTATATTCTAATCGACACTCGCTGCCTTTAGCTGATAGTCTAAATTATTCCAGTTAACATGAAAGAAATACTCGTCAAATTTACATTCATAAAGATTTACAGTGCTTCATCAAATAAAAAAAGTCAGTATAGATATATAGATTTAAAAAGATGTGTATGTTAATACCCGAAACAAAACAGTTGATGAGAGAAAGTGCAAAAGCTATAGAAAGACAATTATATATTAAAGACATTTTTTAACATTCTGACCTAAAGAAGCTTAAATCTACAGACGTTAGACTTTTCCACCTTGCCTCGTCATCTTTATATATATTTATATACGAGTGGGCCCGTCCCGTCAAAAATGACGGCGAAATAATTATATCGATATGCCGTCTATAATGTCGACAACATATATATTGATGTACCTACTACTGAGTATTTTACATTAAGTCATAAGAAAAAAAATGACGCAAAATATTTACACATATTCCATCTAAAATGAAGACAACATATATATATATATATATATATATATAAACAAATTGTGTAGAGGAGGTATTTAAGAACGGGATTCAATAAGATAGAAGATGATAAATGACGTTGCATTTCAATTTTTGGAGATTGTACCTTACTTAGAAGCAAGTAAACGGATAAGAGTCCAACAGGTGAGAATTGCGAGAAAAGAATCTACTGGAGTAGAAGTTAAATTTATATTTAGCTGTTCAAACGGTAAAATGGTGAGACTTAGAGGCCAATCTAGTAGCACGCTTAAATTCATTTAGTGGGGGCACCAGGAGGGGAAAAGTTTGTCAGAGCAATTATCGTGAAAATATCTTCACATATTTGCCAAATTTATAGGTTAAAAATACAACAGAATGAGAAAGAAAGACAGACAGACAGACAGAGAAAAAAGTGAGAAAGAAAGAAAGAAAGAAAGAAAGAAAGTAAAAGAGAAGTTAATACTAACAAAACTGAGGTAACACTGTACTAAATCCTGACGTTGCCTAATGACAAAAGTGACGGAAAAATATTTATACCGATATGCCGTCTTAAAATGACAGCAACATATATATTGATGTACCTACTATTGAGTATCTTGCATTAAGACCTAATAAAAAACAACGAAATAATCTAAACCCTCTACATAATGAATACAAAACGGCCTTTATTATAATGTAATATATATATATATATATATATATATATATATATATATATATATATATATATATATATTCTTCATTACTAGATGACATAATTATTGCAAAAATAATATAACGAGCCACAGTTAAAGAGCGAACACGCTGCAAGATTTTTAATAACTGGTAGTAAAATTTAATAACTGTGAGTAAAGTAATAACTGAGCTATATGTGCCTCGCTATTGTCTCTCTCTACATGAGCGTGGCAGGACGGATATATATATGGCGTGTGTATACACTGCTTATATAACACGTTAAAATTTCCTTTCTCTGATTCCATGCGTCGATGGCTTAGGGAGTAGCGACTCCGACTGACACCAAATCGGCCAGAAGCAAGTGGATGTGTCTAGCCACATTGATGAGCTATGATACAGCGAAACAGGCTTGTATGTGGATGACTAATATATATATATATATATATATATATATATATATATATATATATATATATATTGGGCGTATGTTACATTATATATAACACGCTAAAAGTACCATACCAAGCGCCCATAGTTCAGCGATAGAATCACCGGTCGTGTTTCAATCCTGGCTAGAAGCAATCGGATGTTTAACCCACATTGTAAACTGCGAAGCAGATCTGTCTGCGGATGACTATATATCTATGTTAGATAACGGTGAATATTTTCCCTTTCTTTAAGGTAACTGAGCACTTAAAACTTATAAAAAAACTTTTGCTGAGAACTGGGTCCCACCCATTCACAGTCAGGTTAGCTAAATGCAGACGACAATTCTACTCCTGCAGCTTCTTCTCTCGCACTTCCCGCCTGTGGAACTCACTCCCGTATTCTTGCTTTCCTGACAGCTACAACCTCCAGAAATTTAAATGCAAAGTTAATACTCATCTACTAACCACTGGACTCTAGCTCTCTCCCCTCCCCCGTATAACCTTCCCTTTCTCTCCACCTATGTATCTGTTATCGCACCTGCTTTCTCAGCTTTCTATTGTTTCTTTCTAACTAGTTTGTACTCCTCACTCTTTTCTAATTAATCTTTTTACATTTATGTAGCCCCCTGCACATCAGTGGCGTTTCCGCCTTGCTCGGGGTGAAATGATTAAAAATATATATATATATATATATATATATTTTCCTCCAAAAAATGTGTGATGATAATATTTTTTTCCTTCAAAAATGTGTTATGGTAATAATTTTTTTCTTCAAAAATATATTGCTGGTAATATTTTTCCTTCAAAAATGTATTGTTGGGAAATTTTTTCCTTCAATATATATATATATATATATATATTCTACAAAATTCTATTTTTACGTATATATTTCTATATCAATTTGTATCCTTTCATCGTGTTTTGATCCCAGTTTTGGGGTTTAACTATTTGCCCATAGCTTGGACCCTAGCAGGTGCTAACACTCCGGGTCAGGGTGAACTTGAGAACAACAGCCATTAAGAGGTGGTTCCATGCTCCTCACAACCTCCCTATCAGAATTCTTGCTGCTGGATGCACTTTACCGTCATGCACAGGACCTGTTTTAAATCAAATAAATTATACTTTAAATCAGCTAATATTCCTCAAATACAGTTTCAAAAAGTATATTTTATTTTTGGAAATTCTTTTGATAAAGATATGTACATTGCGATGAAAGATATCCAAAAATGGCGCTTATCAGCTGTTAAATTAGTTTTTTTAATACAGCAAATATTTTTTTATTATAAGAAATATTAAATTTAATCTGTCAGTTTTAAATTTAAACTAAAATGAAAATATCAAGAAAATTTATTCACTTTAAAAAATTCATTTTAAATCTTAGGTATCGCGTTTTTAGTGGAGAGCGCTCTCTCTCTCTCTCTCTCTCTCTCTCTCTCTCTCTCTCTCTTTCACTGTTTATCTATATATGTGTGTATGTCTGGGAGTGAGTGAGTTAGTGTGAGAGAGAGGTGGGGTGTATGCATTTTTTTACTTTAGCATTGCTTATAAAAATTTATCCTCACTAGAGAATCTGTGTTTTATAAAGTGATGGCTGGCCGTAACCGAAATAGGCATCCAAACTAAAAATGAGAAATAATAATAAAATGACAACGGTATCTTGCCCTACCACGGCAACAGAGCAAGGTTCTTAAAAATGACTAGGTATCTACCGGCCTAACCACTGTGACTCAGCCAAAGGGCATAGCCTCGTCTAGATTTTTTTTCTGCCCGGAGGCAGAGAATCCGACGAGGTAAGTTCTCTGAGGTTGGATGTGATACAAGAGCATTTTATAGTGGGAACTTTGTTCTCGTTTAAGGATAGGTTTAAAATCCAAATTTGTTCTCAGAGACGCAACTGTAGAATAGTCATGTACTTGAAAAAACAAAAAGTAGACAGCAGTTCTGAATATATGTAAGTATACATGTGGTATTTACCTAAATGATGTTGAGGATTCCATGGCCGAGCACGTGTGCAACGATGAGATGTTGGAAAGGTTGCAAACGAGAAGAAATCTCATACTAGATATCAGGAAGAGACAAATGAGGTTCTCGGGACGCGTAATGAGGAAGGAGGGCCTAGAGAATTTAATACTCACATGCCGAATAAAGAGAAGGAGAGACAGGAGAAGACAGGGCGAGACGTCCCTGTTAGGTCTGAGCGCGGCTTAAATATGCCAAGAGAAAAAATATTGAGAGCAACAAGAGACATATCTATATGAAAGTTAAAGATCGCCTATGCCTGAAAGGACACGGCACATGAAGAAGAAGAAGATTTAGTTAAAATAGAACTTCATTTCAAACATCATACGTGGCCTGAATATAACTAAGATTGTTTTTTTTGTAATTTTATGAAGGGTGAGTAATTTTCCATTCATAAAAGACCCTGATTTTTACACGATATCGAGTACGATGACTTAATTGGTTCTAAACAGAAACCATATATTGTCTCTATTTATATAGAGACCTAAACAGGTGTGTTATTTACATAAGAAGGAACATATTGATTAACAAATACATGCCGAAGGGAAGATTTTGTCTACTATTCTCAAACGCACAAGGATGTAAGTTGTGACAATAACGTTTAAATTATTATGAAATGCACTCACGCATATATATGTATACACATATATATAGAGAGACAGACAGATAGCCAGACAGACAGAGAGTTAAATAGTAATGATGATTAGTGTAAAAATTTCTGTTTCTTATTAGTTTACTGACAGAGAATTACTCTATAATGCCTTCACGCAACTTAGAGGTCGGTATAACTGAAATAAGACTGCTAAGTAATGTTTAAAACTTTTCCACACACACACACACACATATATATATTGTCTTTTGAACTCGTTTTTCTTCTGATTGATTATAAAATTAATAATTCACATTAATATACATGAAAAGAAATCTTCAAGAACTCGAATTTTAAATAATGAATGCAAAAAGTGAGACGGAAATAAAAAAAATACGATAACGATATCAATTACATCGATGAATTTGTGTAATTAATTTCTACTATAAGGAATTATGAAAACTATATATATATATATATATATATATGTGTGTGTGTGTGTGTGTGTGTGTGTGTGTGTGTGTGTGTGTGTGTGTGTGTGTGTGTAGAAAAAGATAGATATGATATGAAAACATATATATTGATATATAGATAGACAGATAGATTCACACTCCACCCACGTCTATTGAACAGGTTAAGAGGCTCATCCCTTATTCCCTGTTTAGGATGTGGTTTCCGGCTTTCTCTTTTCCAATTTTCTCACTTTGTTTTGTTTTGTTTTTTTCTCAACTGGAGTAGATAGATCCATCTATCGCCCAGTTCACACTCCACCCACGTCTATTGAACAGGTTAAGAGGCTCATCCCTTGTTCCCTGTTTAGGATGTGGTTTCCGGCTTTCTCTTTTCCAATCTTCTCACTTTGTTTTGTTTTTTTTTCAGTTGGAGTAGATAGATCTATCTATCGCCCGGTTCACACTCCACCCACATCTATTGAACAGGTTAAGAGGCTCATCCCGTGTTCCCTGTTTAGGATGTGGTTTCCGGCTTTCTCTTTTCCAATCTTTTCACTATTACGTAGCCCCATGCACATCAGTGGCGTTACCGCCTTGCTCTGGGTGATACAATTAAAAAAAAGACAGAGAGGATACGATATGAAAAGATAGATAGATAGATAGATAGATAGATAGATAGATAGATAGATAGATAGATGGCATTACTTATTGATTGCCAACTAAGGCAAAAGCCATTAATATGTCCTGTTACTTGACCCATATCTAGAGGGAAGGGACGGATTGATACCTTCCCAAGGGAACTTGCGCGTAAGTGAATGTAATGAATTCGACTAGAATTCGAACTCGGATATCTGATTCCTCATTCCTAGATGGATACATATGATATAAAGTGATTGCGATAGATAGATAGATAGATAGATAGATAGATAGATAGATAGATAGATAGATAGATAGATAGATATGCCATGTAGATCTTGAGACAGATAAATGATCAGATAGTGATAGGAAGTAATTCAGATAGAGAGACAATATCACAATAAACATAACAGATAAGCATTGGCCACGATATATAGAAAAGATCGCTGTACGAAAGAAAAATAGTTCACTATGATGAGGCTGAGATTTGAGAATAGAGAGTAATACACCGTAAGTTAAATAGAAATAGACCTGAATAGACTGAGATAGAGTTATAAACTACAAATTAAGGTTAAACTTAAACATCTCCGCTCTCTCTTCACACACACACACACACACACACACACACACACACACACACACACACACACACACACACACGGATAGATTAATAACTATACATATAAACCCTCGTCGATAACTATTATACGTAAATATATACGATAGCTATTATACGATAACTATTAAGTAAATTCATTAATTTATTTATGTTTACTACATCGAGCACTGTAATATACATATATATATATATATATATATATATATATATATATATATATAACCCCTCACCGATAGATTTTATACGTAAATTCATTTATATATGATTAAATTGGTGTTGTATTACATCAAGCACTGTTTTATAAACACTAGTACGTTATATATATATATATATATATATATATACATTGGGGGGTGTAGGTTCTGCGTATGACGATAAAGTGCATCCGGCAGTAAGGCCTTTGATTGCGAGCTTGTGAGGAGCATGGAACCACCTCTTATTTGCTGTTCTTCTCAGGTCCACTCTGACCCGGAGTGGTAGCACCTGTTAGGGTTCCAGCTATGGGCAAATAGCTAACCCCGAAACTGGGGTCAAAAAACTATGAAAGTATAAATATATTATAGAAAATATAGATTTTTAAAGGAAAACTATTAGCAATAATCCATTTTTTAAGAAAAAAATATTCTCAGCAAAACATTTTTGTTTACAAAACTAGAAGACATTTTCAGTTTTCTAAAATAAAAAAGAACAAAAACAAAAACAATTTATTAAAATCTAAATCAACCTTCTCGCTATCACCGAACATTAAAAAATACCTTAAACCCCCACGTTTAAATAACCAACATTGGTGTGCACGCGTGTGTGTGTGTGTGTGTGTGTGTGTGTGTGTGGAGAGAGAGAGAGAGAGAGAGAAAGAGAGAAAGTGAGCAAGATAAGTTGAGAGAAAGGTAGATTAATAAATTCAATACATTGAGAGAGGAGGAAATGATTGTGATACATGAAAATAGTAAGAGCCCATGCGCTTACTTTTATTAAAACCTTGTAACAAACATTATGCTATTAAATATAGGTTAACAACCTCTTTAAACATCAGTCAGTGTAACATTAAACTTTTAATCTTAAAACGAGCACACAATATCCGAATATATATAAAATCATGTCAAATGTATTAAAAACAGATCAAAATGGAATGGTTACCTAGTTGGATTAAATGAAAGCAATATACTTTTGAATTGTGCCCTTAGACAAAAATCTTTCTTTTATGCAAATGTCATTAACAAAACTGACAATATACTGTGATTAAACTTTTATTTATTTTTCTTATGTTATTTATTTTTTCTGGTAAAGGGTTTCGTTTCTAGACATGAAGTATAGACAAATTTCCAGAGCACCAATATTCAGTCAGTCAGTAATTGCCATACGTGATACACGCTTTGGGCGATCATGTTTTGAAAGAGACATGACTGACTGGGCAGAAGATTATCGCGTAGTAGGTTGGCATTGCTTTCTGCGGTAGATTGGTTGCCAGACAAGGCTATAGAACCCAATCTGTCCTATTATTTAACCCATAACTAGAGGGAAGAAACTGATATAATATATTTCCCAAGGGTATGCGTAAGTGAATGCAATGAATTCAAACTCGGCACCCCCGTTTGTCGCTATAGAACCCAATCTGTTTTAATATTTAAACCGTAACTGGAGGGAAGAGGCGCATTAATATCTTTTCCAGGGGTATTTGTGCGTAAGTGAATGCAAGGAAATCAACTGGAATTCGAACTCGTCACTCCGATTTGTCGTTCCGAGTCGATATCCACTGCACCACAATGCATCAATTAATATATGGATTGCCCTTATAAGAAAAAATTGTGAATAAATATATTGGACATATTACTACGTGCTTATCAAGAAGACTAACATTACGCCTGTCTCATCATAGCTGAATTACGGCTCATTTAAACACACCATATCTGCCAAATTAAATCCGCAACATATACGTAAAAAATACAAGTATAATATCTTCATCCACTTGCCAAATACAAACACTAAAAGTAATGGAAACACTGATAATAAAAAAGAAATATCCAAACATAAAGGGCGTCAGCTATGAACACAGCCAAAACTGGCTGACTGATTTTAGAAAAAAAAAACATTCACATCAACCAATAAACATATATACAAATGTAGACATTCAGCTAAAATTTACAAGTAAAAGACATTTTTGATAATGGCTCATAGAATAGCCGAAAGCGCTCGGATATATAGAAGATTTTGTCAAATTTTACACACTATGTCCTGGAAAGCAAACGCTAATATGAACACAAATTAAATCGCAGTACTTGTCAATCGTCTTTAATTATATATATATATATATATATAGTTTAGAACATGTAAAATTATAAATCTACTATAAAGAGTACATTTTGTTTCGACATTGAAAGGACAATGTCTCATCACGTATTGCAAAGGGAGATGGAA